>PVJI01005159.1:0-99692 GCA_004026765.1 Micronycteris hirsuta | reverse complement strand
AGACAAGGATGTACATTCCTTGTAACTGAGGCGTAGGGGAGAGCGGAGAGGCAAGAGGAGAAGGGGGCAAAGAGCAGATGAAGAAGGTAACAAATGACTTCAAGGAGTGTTTAATTTTCAGTCTGGGTTATCCCTCCCAAACCTTCAGCCAAGTCTGCTGTACAAACAAAGATCTTGGATAAGTGGGGGTTTGGGGGACGAAGTTTTGGCAAAGGCTTGTTGACTGGTGGATTGAGAAGGTGTCTCCCATTTGGATCAACCCTGGCAGAAGTAAAGCAACAGAGATAAGATTCAGAAATAGGAACTTCCTAACAGAAGCCAGAAGTCTGATCTAAATTTGAACGTGAGGTTGTCAAACTTCCTTGGAATTTACAGGCGTTTAGCTGATCACAGCTAGATCTTAGGGGGCAGGGAGACCCCCCTCATTGTGAGGATTCTACATTTCTCACCGCCACATTAAACTTGGCGCTCCTGCAGGGAATGGTAAAATTTCGATTCACCCTTGTAGTGGCTCTGTCCAGCACATGGTAGGGACTCAATAAGTGTTTGTTGAATGAATAAATTCAGTGATAAGGCCTCACATGAATAGATCACTATATACATCAGAACTTGTATTTGCCTATAAATTAAAAAAAGTTAATGAAAACGTTAAAATGGATGAGAAGTCTGAAGGTGAGCAGTTGAAGTCTATGTGTCACTATGTCCCAAATGGGCTCCTTACATCTTTACCATGTATCTTCCTAGCCTCAGGATGGCTGCTGTGCCTCCAACACCGCACTCACATCAAGAGGAAGAAGAGGGAGGAGACCGATGGTTTTCCCTGAGCCACGTTTTAGTTGAGACAGGAAGCCTTTCCCAGGTACCTCTGTCTACATTTCACTCGCCAGAACTGGCTACAAGAGGGGCTGGGAATTTAAGTAGAGGAAAAGAGAGTTAAATAAATAGATGATTACAGCGAGTATCTGAGGAAGGGCAGGTGTCCCTTGTCATTCTTTTCAATCAAACTGGGGATCTGTTTGGAATTCAAGCACTGTTCATATCATTTCATAATAGTGATGAAAGAGAATAGGGGCCTACAAATGAGGAAACCAAGTCTTGGAGAGATCTAGTTGCCTGAAGTTAAATGCCTGTGGCTCAGTACTAACTTTAAAGGACTTAGAAGCTCGCTGTCTTTCTATGCCCTCCCTGGACCAGGCCTCTGGGAGGCTCAGGGCCCAGGAAGAAGTTGGCATGGGCAGGAGACAGGCACAGCCCCTCATGACCTCCTTCTCTTGTCCTCCAGGCTCTGTTCTAGGAGATTTGTGTGCATGCTTTCTCAGACACAGGGCCAAGTCAAGCCTCCCTGGCAGTGCACAGTGTTGGGAGGCAAAGTCTTACATCAAACAAATTAAAGGCCTCTCAGCTCTTCAATCCTGCTACTTTCTGGCAGCCAGGGATGGAGGGATGATGCTGGGGTCGCCAGGACTCTCACTCATCGCCAGGGTCTGGCAGTGCAGAATAGTGCAGCAGATCAGACAGGGCAGCCCTGCACTGTCAGAGAGCAATGTTTGGGACTGAGCTGCACCCTGAGTTACAGAGGACTCACGTGGCCTTTCCCTCTGCCCTGGCCACTCAGGCTGTGGACTGGCTGCTCTGCCAGCCCTCACCAGACTCACCATGCTTCAATGTGAAAAACCATAAGGCATTTAGAGAGTTGGGGACAGCTGGTCTGGTAACTCATTACCAAGACTCAGAGTCAGTGGGAGAAAGGGAGCAGAGGGTGGTCACAACAGCCTCTCAGAGCAAGGTTTTCCAACTTTGCCTTGGTCTTGACCAGCCATAAAAAATAGGTTTTCCATCACAACCTGGAACTCTCATCTATATGAAATGGAAAAATCTACACAAAGAAATCCTTACCTTTACGGACTTTCAGCCAAGATGGAGGTATACGTAGACACACTGTGCCTCCTCGTACAACCAAAAGAAGGACAACAACAAATTTAAAAACAAAAAACAACCAGAACGGACAGAAAAACAAACCATATGAAGTCTGACAACCAAGGAGTTAAAGAAGAAACATTCATCCAGACCAGTAGGAGGGGTGGAGACAGGCAGGTGGGTGGAGGGGACTCACAGCAAGGTGGTGGCTGGAGGACTGGGGCAGGTAGGGCGGTGGCTGGCGGAGCAGGTGGTCCCACATTCTCAAGCAGATAAACCAAGAGGAACAACTGGGGAGCGAGACAGACCCCGAAACCCAGGGTTCCAGCATGGGGAAATAAAGCCTCAAACCATTGATTGAAAACACTTGTGGGGGTTGAGGCAGCAGTGGGAGAAGCTCCCAGCCTCACAGGAGAGTTTGTTGGAGAGACCCACGGGGTACTAGAATGTACACAAAACCATCCACCCAGGAATCAGCACCAGAAGGGCTCAATTTGATTGTGGGTAGCAGGGGAAGTGACTGAAAGCTGGCAGAAAGCAGAATGAGCAGTATTGTTCCCTCTTGGACCCCTCCCCCACATACTGCATCACAGCACAACAACATGGGTTTCCCAGCCGAGGTGAACACCTAAGGTTCCACCCCTTATATGTAACAGGTGCGCCCAGATTTTAAAAAAAAAATGGCCCAAATGAAAGAACAGATCAAATCTCCAGAAAAAGTACAACTAAGCAACGAAGAGATAGCCAACCTATCAGATGCACAGTTCAAAACACTGGTAATCAGGATGCTCATAGAATTGGTTGAATTAGATTAAAATTCAATGAAGGCTATGGTTGCAACTTAGATGAAAAAATGAAGGCTGTGCTAAGTGAAATAAAGGAAAATGTACAGGGAACTGACAGTGACAGGAAGGAAACTGGGACTCAGATCAATGGTGTGGACCAGAAGGAAGAAAGAAACATTCAATCAGAAAAGAATGAAGAAACAAGAATTCAAAAAAATGAGGACAGGCTTAGGAACATCCATGATATCTTTAAATGTCCCAACATCCAAATCATAGGGGTACCAGAAGGAGAAGAACAAGAGCAAGAAATTGAAAACTTATTTGAACAAATCATGAAGGAGAACTTCCCCAATCTGTCAAAGGAAATAGACTTCCAGGCAGTCCAGAAAGCTCAGAGAGTCCCAAAGTAGTTGGACCCAAGGAGGAACACACCAAAGCACATCATAATTACATTACCCAAGATTAAAGATAAGGAGAGAATCTTAAAAGCAGCAAGAGAAAAGGAGACAATTACCTAAAAGGAGTGCCCATAAGACTGTCAGCTGACTTCTCAAAAGAAACCTTGCAGGCAAGAAGGGGCTGGAGAGAAGTATTCCAAGTCATGAAAGGCAAGGACCTACATCCAAGATTACTCTATCCAGCAAAACTTTCATTTAGAATGGAAGGGCAGATAAAGTGCTTCCCAGGTTAAAAGAGTTCATCATCACTGAACCCTTATTATATGAATGTTAAAGGGATTTATCTAAGAAAAAGAAGATCAAAAATACAAACAGTAAAATGACAACATACTCACAGTTATTAATTAACAACCAAACCTAAAACAAAAACAAACTAAGCAAACAACTAGAACAGGAAGAGAATCACAGAAATGGAGATCACATGGAGGGCTTATTGGGGGGAGTGAGAAGGGGAGAGAGGGGGAAAAGGTGCAGAGAATAAGTAGCATAAATGGTAGGTAGAAAACAGACAGGGGGAGCTTAAGAATAGTATAGGAAATGTAGAAGCCAAAGAACTTATATGTATGACCCATGGGCATGAACTAAAGTGGGGGGATGTGGTTGGGAGGTGTGTGCAGGGTGGAGGGGAATAAAGGGGGAAAAATGGGACAAGTGTAATAGTATAATCAATAAAATATATTTTTTTTAAAAAGAGAAATCCTTACCTTTTCTACAGACAATACCCAGTGCTGTATCTTCTTCCATCCCTCCCCTGTTGGTTTGTTTGTTTGTTTTCTTGTTTTGCAAATGCTGGTTGTGACCCACAAAGGTGATGTCAAGAGTCCACGAGGGGGACCCTGCAGTTAGAATTTTGGTGACTTAGTGCATGGGCTTTGCAAAACAATCGAACTGGATTTGAAGTTGCTGGCATATGAATCCAGCCAAATGACTTAGCCTCTGATATGTGGCCAACTTTTTCTTAACTAACACCGTGATCCCACATCCTGACCTTCCTCTGGACCATGGCATGGTCTCCTGATGGGTATGCCCAAAATGCACCCTGGAACCCCCCCCCCCCACCCCATGCACATTCCCCATGTAGCCTGAGGCATATTTGTAGGTATGGGCAGGCCTGCCCTTGCTCGGTGCTCCCTTCCACACTTTCCCCTCGATCTCTGGATAGAGACAAAACTCCTGCCTCGGCTGACAAGCCAACCAAGCCTGAGCGGTTTGGCCCCTGCCCACCTGGTCCACCTTCACCTCTCCTGTCTCTCTCCTTCCCGCCTCCCCCACCAGCCCATTCTCCTGCTCCCAGCCACACCTTCTCTTCATGAGTGTGTGTCAGTGTTCTCACCGTGCTCCCTCTTGCCCCAGGGCCCGTGCACATGCTTTTTCCTCACCTCTTCCCCAGGTTCACTCTTACCCACCTATCCTTCAAATCTCAACTCCAAGTCACTTCCTCTGGGAAGCCTTCCCTGATTTCCCCAGTCAAGTCAAACCCCACAAATATTCCCTCTCAACTCCACACCCCACTGCCATAGCACTTGTCAGGATTTGCAGTTTTATATTATTTGGAGTTATTGGGTTAACCCATTAGCTTCCCAAACCAGGACTTCTCATTCCCACTGGACATTAGAATCAACCAGAGATATTTCAAAAAATGTGGAAGCCTGACTCCCCCACCCCACCACCACCACCACCCACCCCAAATCTAGTTCACTTGCTCTGTGGCACAGACATCTGTACCGTCCACCAGGAACGAGAACCAGTGGGCTTGACTCTCAGCTCCATGATGGCAGGAGCGAGGGACTGTATGCCCGCGTTGTATGCTTATGTTGTTTGTGGAAGGAAGGGAAGGAGGGCAGAGGGAACATGGGAGGGAGGGAGAAAGGAGAGAGGGAGAGAGGGAGGGAGGAAAAGTGGGAGGTGAGAGGGAGGAAGGGGCTAGGGAGGGAGGGAGAATGGAGGGGGAAAGGGAGAAGAAAGGGGAAAGGAAGAACAAGCAGTCTCCTCACAGAAGACACAAGTTCCCACACCAAGAAGCAGCGGCTTTGCTTTTCTCAGTACCAGCCCCTGCGAGATATCGAGGGCTTGCCAAGGAACCAGGCGGGCTAACGCTCTGAGGACCTGTGCTCTCGGGGCCCCAGTTTACTGGGGCAAATCATCTGGCTTTCAGCCTCCCCCAAAGCAGAGAAGGTGTCCCCACAGCTGGCATTGGGGTACAGGTGGGGGGCATAGTTCTAAACAGCTGTGAGAGGACAGGATTTGGTCCCCATCCTCCTCTGACCTCTCACAATAGGGGTACGGCAGCACTGACTCCTGTTGCCAAGCTCCTTGCTCACTGTGTCAAAGTCTTGGCAGGGTGGGGGGCCCACCAGTGAGGGACAGAACCAGTCCCTCAGCTAGTTGGTACTGGGAATAGAACCCTCAACAAAATGACTGTCCTCCTGAGCTTTGCAGTACGGCAGAGCAAAAATATATGTCAAATGTTCTATGGTAACCAATAAATCAAAGCATTATAAATAAAGTATAAATATATAAAAATAAAATAAAGCTGTGCAAAATGCTGTCCAGGGAAGAATAAGGAACATGGGCTTTGGATCCACTCAGCCCTGGGTCTGGGACACACTGTGCAGCTGCAAAACCTTGGACAAGTGGCTCCCCTTCTCGGCTTCATCTTTAAACGTCCGTCACCTTCTGCTCCTCCTTACACTTTGCCCAGGTGGCCTCCTGCAGCCCCACTGTTGAGAGTCCATCTATAGGCTGATGACTCCCATGTTTCCATCACCATCCCTGGCCTCCGCTCTAACTCTGGACTCATCCATCCAGCTGCCTGCTTCATAATTTCCACCAGACTGTCTAGCGGGTGCCTCCAAATAAACATGGCCAAGAAAACGTCTTGACGGGCACCCCACCCCCAAGCCTGCTCTCGTCCCCTCTAAGCCAAGGGAACTCCTTGAGTCCTCACAGCCCACAGACTACCCATCAGCAAGTCCTACTGGTTCCGGCTCTAAAATAAATCCCCAAACCCACTCACTTCTCTGCGTTCCCACTGGCATCACCGCAGCTGCTCTCATGGCTCCCCTTCTGTGGTCTGCGGAGTGATGGCCCCACAGGAGTCCATGTCCTAATCCCCAGAGTCTGTGGAGATGTGACCTGACATGACAAAAGGCACTTTGCAGGTGGGATTAGGTTAAAGATCACAGGACTTGGAGGTGGACCTGGGTGGGTCCAATGTCATCAGGTGAGTCCTTCTGACAGGGAGACAGGAGGGGCAGAATCAGAGGGGGAGACCTGATGATGGAAGTGGAGGTCAGGAAGAGATTTAAAGATGCAACCAAGCCAGCGTTCGAGATGCAGGAGGGGCCACAAGCCGACAAATGCAGGCGGCCTCTAGGAGCCAGGAAAGAAAGGCCAGGGCTGGATTCTCCCCTAAAACCTCCAGAGGATCCAGCCCTGCCCACACTTTCACTTTAGCCCAGTGAGACTCACTTCATATTTCTGACCTCCAGTGAGTAAATGATAAATTTGAGCTGTTTTAAGCCACGAGGTTTGTAGTAAGTTGTTATAGCAGCAAGAGGAACCCAGTCCGCCTCTTCGCTACCCTCACCCAACTGGTCTGCCTACGTTCCCTCCGTTCCCCTCAGTCTACTCCGCACAGCAGACAGCATGGGCTCTTAAAACGCATCTCTCAGATCACACCGTCTGTACACAATACCTTCTACTGGTTCCCACTGTGCTTAGACTAGAACTCCACCTCTTTACCGCGGCCTTTGCCGGTCTCTCTGACCACCTCCTCCCTGCCGGGACACCACCCCCCCCAGCCACCAGGACCCCTTTCTGCTTTGGTCTTCTAGTCACCCCAGACACCTTTCTGTTCCTTGAGCAATTCAAGCTCATGGCCACCTCAGACTGTCTGTTCTGCTGTTTCTCTTCCAAGAACACTTCCCTCTCCACCACTAGGGCTCAGTCCGAGGGTTTCCCTGACGATACCTCACGCCGAAAAAGCCCACCCTCGCCTTAGCAAGTCTCTGTCATATTCCTCCACTCTATTTTCTTCCTAGCATGTATCAGTTACTGAAATGCTCTTGATCATTTATCTGTTTTTCGTTCACAATCGTGTGATTGTGGGAGAGGGGTTGATTTTTGTCTCCCCTCTTCATCCCCGACATTGTCAGCTCCACGGGAGCTGTCTAATCACTTGTCTAATTGTTTCTCACCACCCCGGCACTACAATGCTGACTGGGGCATGTAGCAGCCCTCAACACGTGTCTGTGTTGAGGTGTGAATGCATGAATGAGTGAATGAATGAATGAGTGAATGAATGAATGAGTGAATGAACGAACAAATGAACAGTACAGTGGTGGGCAGAGTCAGCACCCAACAAAGGTTGTTTAATATTATCCTTATCATGAAGATCACCATGAGAAAGCTTGTTAACGGTAGAGCCCACACATGTGTGAGGCTTCCTTGTTGACTTCATTAGGCCCTCTCTAGGGGGATGGCCAGCTGGGATGGCTTTGGGTCTCAGCAACCCCCAAGAGTCTGTGATGGGCTGCAGGAAGTCTGGGCTGGCTGAGACCCAGTCTGGTGGCCAGGTGTGAGGGCAGAAACTTCCTTGAGGGAGGAGGCACTTGTGTTATTACAAGTGCTAACTCAGAGAGGCAACAAATGCCCACTCTCAGTGCATGGATGCGCGCATGCATACACACACACACCCACCCCTGCCCCACCAGGGCCCTGCCAGACAGAGCCAGCAAATAAAGAACCTCTGGAGGGGGACCTTACAGGCTTCTCCCCTGGCGCCGTCTGCAGCGACCCTCCCATCATTAATACCCCGTGCAGCTGAGCACATGCTTCTTATTGGGATGAGTATAAATAAACAGCAACAGGATCCTTGAAAGAAATGACCCCCAGAGGAAACCTGATCCTCGGGCAATTAGAGCACTTCTGTTCAGATAATTGCCAGCTGAAACAGTGAGCTGGGTGCCAATCCTCAAAAGGCGCCAGCGCTGCCACCCCAGGCTGATGGCCGTCCCCCACCCAGCCAACGCCCTGGGAGGCTGTGTTCCAGCACACACCTGCCTTGGTCTGTGGCATGGTGAACGGACACAGACAGTGTTCAGGCATGAACGGCACCTGTGCCGTTTCCAGTGAATCTGGTGATGCATGTGGCTAGGGCAGAAGTTCTCACCCACAGGAATGAAAGAAAAATGTTACCCCCTGGGGACGATGAACAAAGTCTGGGGATATTTTTGGTTGTTCCAACTGACATTTAGTGGGTATAGGCCAAGGATGACACTAGACATGCCACAGTGCACCGGACAGCCTGCACCACAAAGAGTTGTCGGTTCACACGTCAGCCGTGCTGAGGTGAGAAGCTGCTGTCTAGGGCGAGGAGGCAGCTGCGAGGGTAGGAGTTTCTACTGTGATCCGAACACCCACTGTGGGCCACTTTGTCAAACACAGAGCCCAGTCATTGAATCCTGAAAGCATGATAATGAGATTTAATTACCATCCTCTTTTAACAGATATGGAAACCGAAACTTAAAGTGGTTTTTAAAAGTTCTTAAGCAACTTACCCAAGATCCTCCTGCTCATCAACAGAGAGCCAGATTTCAAGGCTGAACTGCCGCCACCAAGCCTGAGCTTCCGCCCCTCACAGTTAGAAAACCCCGTCCCCATACCTGTTAGTCTGACTTAATCATCTTCTGGACCCATGCAAAGTGTGGAATGCTAAACGAAGCACAGCCTTTGACTTCTACAGACCTGAGTTCAATTCCCTCCTCTGCCATTTTCACCTGCCATTCAACCTTGGGCATGTTAGTGAGACTCTATGGGCCTCAGTTTCCTCATCTGTAAAATGGGCTGATCAAGTGACCCACCAGAGGGTTTTTACAACATTGTATGTAAATACTTTCAAACAGTGCCTAGTGCATCGAGGACCTCAACAAACAGCAGCTATGACTGTGACGGCTACTGCTGAGTTTGAAATTCAGAGGCAAAGAGGTGCTGATTTTTACTAGGAAAGTGGAGCAATGTGAGGCAAGTGAGGAAATTGAAGGTGAAAGGTGAGAAGGGAAGGGGGTTGAGGGAGTCCGTCCATTCCTGTGAAGGCCAGACTCTCCCCTCTGACTCCTTCCTTCAGGGAAAGTGTGGTAGTTCATTTACTGGTGAAGGTATGATTCTCTGTCTCATCAAATCCCCAAACCTAGAAAAGTAAGGTTCCAAACAGGACTCACTGAATCTAGAAAAGTAGGCTGAGGTGAGGGTGGGGAGCGTCTCTGCAGTTCACAGGGCCACCTGGCTGTGACCCTCACACACCTGGGCTTCTTTCCAGTGGAGGGAGAGAAAACAATCACTTCTTCACAACCTGTTCAGGGCAAGTGATTTTGAGAGAGCTCATCGGATTTTCCCAGAAGGCCCTGTGAAGTTGCAGCATTCCCACTTAACAACTGAAGAAACCGAGGCCTACCAAGGTTTATTAATCAGCCCACAGTTGCTCAGCTGGGAAATGGAGATCTGAGCCCAGACGCCAATGCTGATGCCTTCAGCCACTCCACTCCGAGCCCCGGGAACTTACACTGCATGGTGATAGGACTGACTCGCCTAGAAGCTTCTCTCTGGCTCCTCTCTCCATCCCACTGCTATGTGTTAGCCACAGTGACCATATTTCCCAAGCCCCAAACCAGCTTCCTGGTCTGAAAAGATCAGTGTGCTCAGAAGGCACAGGATGACTGAAAATCAGAACCGTCTGGAACAGCACCAATAGAACTTTCTGCAATGATGTGAATGCTCTATAGCTATGCTATCCAATATGGTAGTCACAAGCCACAGGGGATAGTGCATTTGACACATGGCTAGTATAAGTGTAGAAATGGATTTTCCATTTTATTTAAGTCTAAACAATTGAATCTAGTGGCTTCTGTATTGGACAGTGCAGAGAAAATGCAGGACTCGGCCAGCCGTGTGCTTCTCAGAGATCCCCTCCACGGAAATTTCAGGTTTAAGATCCACTACCCCGGCTTTCTGAGCACAGGGAAGAGAAAGCCCCTTGGATGAGCTGAGTTCAGAGAGGATCGTACCATTCAGGCTTCCAGTCAGGCATAGGTCATTCAGCCAATCCACAGATGCGTGCTGAGATCCTACCATGTGCCAGGGCCGAACTGGGTCTGGGCACCCTCCCTGTGCTGCAGGAGCTCAAGGGTTAATGAGAGAAGGTAAAGAATATTCATGATCCAATGATAGTGATGATGATGAGGGTAGTGACGATGGCAATGGTGATGATGACGGGATGGTGATGACTGTGATGATGAACGACGATGCTATTGACGATGACAAAGGCAGTATAGATGAGGTTAAGAGTATGACCTGAAGTCTCTCTCTGGCCTCAAATCCACATGCCACCATTTACTACTAACTATGAGATCATGGGCAAGTCATTTGACCTCTTTAATCCTCAGATCTCTCTTTGAAAAATACAGTTAATAAAAGCACGTCTCCCTAAGGTAGCAAAGAGCGTGAAATAAAATATGTAATGTGTGTAGCATAGCCTGACACACAGGATGGAGTGAATAAATGTTAGCTCTTCTTATTGTTCACTACCATTTATTCTGGGCACACTATTTCTCAAGTTCAGGTCTTATACAATCTCAGTTCACCTTCACACTGTCTCTACTCTCATTCCCATTTGACGCCTAGGAAGACTGAGACTCAAATAAGGTTAGAGGATTTGCCCAGGCTCTTAGAGTCGAGCTGTGCTTTGAGCCCCAGTCTACATGACTTTAAG
Source organism: Micronycteris hirsuta (assembly GCA_004026765.1). Classification (NCBI taxonomy): domain Eukaryota; kingdom Metazoa; phylum Chordata; class Mammalia; order Chiroptera; family Phyllostomidae; genus Micronycteris; species Micronycteris hirsuta. Next base: position 88,764 of record PVJI01005159.1, on the reverse strand, counting down.
ACATTTTAAGTTACTTAACTGCCCAGTGGCCTACAAATTAGAGATGACAGAGGCCTTCACCATAGCATCGTGGAGAGAGAAAATTTTAGTGTTTACCATGCACCAGCTGCGCAACTTGGACAAGTCACTTCATTTCTTGAATCCTCAAGGACAATTTCAGCCCCTGGATCATTCATTGTACAGACTACGTGGAATCACATGGGTGGGTATAGAAGGCAGTCCACGTAAAAAATGTCACGTGGAGCTGGCACACCTGGGACACTCAGTACAAGCTCACATTATCAATGAGCATTAAGTCATTTAGCACAGGCCGGGCACACAACACACTCTACAAATGCTCAGCCCAAGACCTTTTCCCACAACCCCACCCCCTTAAATGACACACAGGGCTATCCTCCAATGCCCTTTATCTGAATGGGACTATGGAAAGTGTCTCTTTTCCCACTACAACTTTTGACTGCCTGGCAATGCCACAGCAGGGAAGGGAGCGGTTCCCGAAAGCTGTGCCCTGCAGGGTCAGCCACGCCTCTGCCACAGATCCTCCCTGGCACGGGGGGTTGCAGAGGCTCCAGGAGAAACTCTGGAATTGCTGACAATCAGCTGGGGTCAGAACTGCCAGGGAAGGGAGAGGGTATTTATAAACCTGGCGCCGGTGACTGAGCCCTCAGGAACCTGAGAGGGAGCAGCTTCCCCACCCCGCAGGGAAACCAAAGAGGAAAAACACCAACACATTCCAAGCTTGGGCACCTGGCAGAAGCCACAGAGGGCGCATCCAAGTGCCCTTCTAAATTTAGAACCTTCAGCCAAACCAGTTCTCCAGCTCACCTGATAGCTCTCCGTGTGGCTGGACACAGATGGAAGCCTGGATCCCAGGGACACTGCGTCATTTTTGTTCCCATCACACCAGTTTATCCCACCTGCGACAGCACCCAGAGGTGGGAAGGGGTCTGAGGTCAGAGATGAGAGTTCAAATGTTGGTGCTGGCTGCTAACCCTAACCAGCCTGAGATCTTAGATGAGCATCTCCAGTGTCCTACGTCTCAGTGACTTCGGCTGCAGTGCGAGCAGAACCTTCAACAAGCAACTTTATTCCATTATCTCTTTCAAGGGCAGAGCAAGGCTTGCAAGGGATCTCCCAGTCCGTGAATCTCAGCTTCTCTACCTTTCAGGGGCAGAGTCACACCTAAGAACAATTCTGTGAGGATTAAAGCCAGTGGCAAGAAGAGAGTGCCTAACTCATCAGCATATGTGGGTCCCCAAACCATGTGGCTGAACCCAGATGGGAAGTGGAGACTGCACGTTCCTTTTCTGAGTCTCTCTCTTGCCTTTTTTTTTTTCTCTAATTTCAACCCATTTATTTAAATATTACTTGTGTGTTCTAGGTTCTATTTCTAGTCTAGGGGTTAAAAACAGAGGTCATAGTAATTGTCACCAAAAGACATTTCTCTATCCTTGACCCTGTCTACCACTGAGTAGAATTTAGCATGTCTTTAAATAGCTCCTGCTATTCTAGCACCACTATCTTCATTAATAATTGTATTAATAATAATATTAATAATAGCTAAAAGCTATGGAGCACTTACTGTGTATAGACATTGGGTTAAAGGCTTTACATCAATTATATCATTTCATTCCATTCTTAAATACACATACACACAGACACACACCAAGGTTCATTTGACACAAGAGCAAAAAATATGAAACAACAACACAAATACCAATGATTTTATTCTCTCATTTCATCCTCGTACCCATCCTATAATATGCTACCTCACCTCCCTCGTTGGGTCCAAAGGGGGACTCAGGAACATGTCCCTCCTAGATACACCCTGGAGCCTGTCACGTGTCCCTTTTGGTCAGCCCTAGCTTAATCTCTCTATGGGAGGGTCACTGTCCTGCCCAAAGCCCCATTGCCCTGCACTACGCCCTCTAGCGTGACATCATTCTGTGCTCCGACAACCACCCTAACTGGGAAAGTACCTGTTTGTGCTACATCCTGTTTCCCTGCTCACAAACCACTGCAGCCGTGGGCTCTCAGTGCAAGTGTCAGGTGTAGCAGCCCTCTGACCTTGTGGTAGGTTTTCCTGCAGCTGCCTTGCCCTGAGGAGTTCAGCAGGCATGGCGCACTCCTCACATACTGACCCTTGCTCTTGGATCCAAGGGTCTGGGTTCAGTTTTCCCTCAGAATGCCTCTTTCTCACAGGTTTCGAGCTAATAACTCCATGGGTCCAACCCACCATCCTCTAGACGTGTCTGGGCACTTTTGACTCTGGGGCGAACAAAACCGTCTGCATGGCCCAGCTGGGACTTCCACTCAAAAGATGGAGCTGCTGACCAACCATGCAGAGGCTCAAATCTTTGGGTGATCTTCTTAATACTCAGTTGGTTTTATAATGACTCATCCCGAGCCTCCCTCTGCCACTGTGAAAAACCCTACGCACTGCCGAGGCAACTGGCTAGCACGCAGAGTGCTTCCCTTCTCACGATGACTGTTCAGTAAGTGCTTGATGACTTAGACCAAATCTCCTTCATACACCATGCACTCATCAGGAAGGTAAAGGGTTGATGTGGGGTCAGGCTCATGACTTCCACCTCTCCAATTCCATGTCCCAATACCACGGGCACATGGGAAGGAAGGTGAGGCTCTGAGCTGTCACCCAGGAACTCCAAAGAAAGATGAGCTTCTGCTCTGCACATATCTGCAATGAAGCCGTGTCCCTCGGTGTGGACCCACCATCAGAAACTGTGAAAACAGACTGGCTTCCGAGACCCACAAACACGGCAGTGCCAAGACGGCAACTGGCCGATGAAATGTTCTTGCAGAAAGCAACCCGGCCACTTGTGTCCCAGCCTGAGAGTCAGCAGCCCTGCCTACTGCCTCTTACCACGAAATTGCATGTGTTTGGAAATTGGGTGACTTCTGGAGTTTCAGTTTTAATAACACCACTTTTGGCATTTCCCTTCCCAGCATGGAGCTGCTTCTGAGTATTTTTCAAACTTGTATACAGGGAATTCCATAGAAAAAACCCCTAAGCTGAATCCTGCTAAAGCCACGGGTTGAAATTCCATGAGATGCACATTTGTTTCTCAGTTTGATGTGTATCCACACCAAGAAAGACTGACCAGAGACCGTGAAGGGGTGAGACCAAGCTGTATCAGCAGAACGCTCTCCCTCCACCTGCCTTCAGACCCAGTTCTGCAATGCACCAGAACTTGGTGCATTGTGAACTTGGCAAATCACCTCTCTGGGTTTCTCTTCTTTTTTTTTTAAGTGGGGGGAAATTTTGACTTTTTTTATAATAGCCATTCTGACTGGCACGAGGTGGTATCTCGTTGCGGTTTTGATGTGCATCTCCCTTATGATCAGAGATGTGGAGCATCTTTTCAAATGTCTGCTGGTCATCTGTGTATCCTCTTTGGAGAAATGTCTTTCCATGTCTTCTGCCCATTTGTTTTGATCGGATTGTTTATTTTTTTGTTATTGAGTTGTATGAGTTTCTTATGCATTTTGAATATTAACCCCCTAATAGGATAAACTATTTGCAAATATGTTCTCTCATTCAGTAGGTTGTCTTTTTGTTTTGTTGACGGTTTCCTTCACTGCGCAGAAGCTTTTTAGTTTGATGAAGTCTCACATGTTTATTTGTTTTTGTTTCCCTTGAGGGAAACATGCAAAAAGATGTTACTCAGGCTGATGTCAAATAGTTTACTACCTATGCTTTCTTCTAGGAGGTTTATGGCTTCAGGCCCTATATTTAAGTCTTTAACCCATTTTGAGTTTATCTTTGTATATGTGTAAAAGGCTGGTCTCATTTCATTTGTTTGCAAAGCAGACTCATCTGTCCAGTATTCCCAAAACCACTTGTTGAAGAAACAGTCGTTACTCCATTATACCCATATACACAATGGAATATTATACAGCAATAAAAAAGAATGAAATCTTGCCATTTGTGACAACATGGATGGATCAAGCAGTGTTATACTGTGTGAAATAAGTCAGGCAGAGAAAGACAAATAACACATGGTTTCACTTACATATGAAATCTAAAAACAAAACAAAAACAGACTCAGAAACAGAGACTGAAGAGATGGCTACCAGAAGGGAGGGTTGAGGGGGTAGGTAAAGAGGAAGGGGGGTAGAGTCAATAATATGGAGAGTTGGGGAGGGAGGCAAAGAGGGGGAGGGGGAGATAGTCCATCATGCTGTGGTGAGTTTGCACAGTGACAGATCATCACTGAGCATGAGTGGGACGGTCACACTGTGAGGTATAAAATTGTCAAATCACTGTATTGTCCCCCTGATGCTAATATAACCAATACAAGATGGTATACCAACTAAACTTAAATAAATAATAAAATAACCTTAAGAATGTGGGAAGCGCTATGAACAGTAAAGCACTGAGAAATAAATACTTACTTATATATTTCTGAAATATAAGAACTTTTTAAAAAGCATAACCAGTGTATTATCCCATGAAAAAAATTGCCAACAATTTCTTAATAATTCACACCCACACAGTTGATTTTTACATACCCAGGATCAAAGCAGACCTAACCTGTGTTTAGAAGAGAGAAATACCTGCAAAATAAAAAGGACTTTTGTTTTGATAAAACAGCCATTTCTCCCTTTCGCCTACAAAGAGGATTTACTGTTTGCAGGCACTATAGAAAATAAAGGGACAAATAAGGTACACTTTCCGCCCTCAAGGGGCAAACTGAACTAAGAATCTCATTCATTCGTGTGTTCATTATTTTATGTATTTATTCTTCAGCAAACATCACCTTAGCTTTTTCTCTGCAAGGCACAAAAGTGCTGAAGATTCAAATTTGGTTTTTGCCCTCACGTAACCTCACAGTGTAAAAGCAGCATTTCGAGTTGCAATATAATTGAAAATTATTTTCAACTTCTCTAATGACAGTATCAGTTCTGACGGTTTGAGTGCAGTATACAGAAATCAGAACGTGGTGCATTTGAAAGAACAGAAGTCTTGGAATCTAAATCCAAATGATTAAGTGAATGTCGCCAGGAAGGGAACAAACGGACATGATGTGCCTCCAGATATGAGGTGCTGGGAGAGACATAACATCGCTTCTGTGATTCTCTTGCCAAAAATGTATAGCCTGAATTTAATAATGGGAAAGGACGACTCAACCCCAAATCAAGGGGAATTCTACAAAACATAACTAGCCTGTTCTAGTCGCTTCAAATTGTCAAGGTCAAGAAGAATCTCAGAAAGGTGAAGGAACTTTTCCAGATTAAAGGAGAACTTAAATGTGAAGCGTGATCCTGGATTGGATTCTGGGCCAGAAAAAGGACATTTGTAGGACAACTGGTAAAATCTAAATAATTAGATCATAGTATTGTGACTAATGCTAATTTCCTGATTTCTATCACCGTACCATGTTTACCAGATGCTATCATTTGTGGGATATTGATGAAGGGTATGTAGGATTTTTGCAACTTTTTTGTAAACCAGGAACTATTTCAAAATAAACAGACAAGTAAGTTGGAATTCCTGCTCGCTGCTTAGCACTGTGTGTCTTGGGACAAGTCACTTCGCCTCTCTGAGCCCCTGTTTTCTCTCCTATTAAACAGAGGCATTAAAAGAGATTGTGCATAAAAATACCTTATAAGAAACTAACCTGAAATAAGTGCCCCGTATTCAATAGTTTGTCTGCATGTTTATTTCTTAATCCTTAAAACAAAACGAAACCTGGAAGAGGTATGTGAAGCCAAGAGGACCTGTGTCATCGCGATACATCAGAGGAGGAGGGCGGCAGAATTTGAACCCAAGTCTGTTTGACTCCCAATGTCACCCTCTTCCTGCTGCCTCGGGGTTGTTGCTATGACGGCAATATGATGAGCAATACAAGATTCCATGAGAAAGACTCGCAGTCAAACAGGAAATGTGGCCAAGAGCAGATACCATCTTAAAGACACAACCACAAGATTTCTTAAAAAAAAATTGTCGACCACAGATCTACTCCACCAGGAATTAGTCCACAAGATCTGAACTTTCTCCTCGATGTCAGGAGCTGCTTGTCACCATCCAAATGGCTGTGAGAGAAGCTCGTGTGCCTCTCTTTGAAAGTGAAAGTGTAAACAAGTGTGGCTTCACGGGTGGCACTCTGGGACACTGAGTGTGCCATGAAGCTAAAACCCATCAGGTCCCCTGTCATTTCAAGACAGCTTATCTGCCACCTGCCCTGGCAGAGCCCACAGCTCTGTGTTCAACAATAGCTGGAAAAGCCCAAGGGCCAGCCTTCCCCCACCTCGCCCAACAGGCGTGTCCCCGAGTGTCCTCTCAGTGTGTGCGTGAGAGTGTGCTCCTCTGCATGCAGTGGCTAAACCCGGGGACCCCACCATCCTTCAGCCACAAATCATTTTCAGGGCACTTAATCCGTGAGGTTATTAAATTATGGCTCACAAGTCACCATCTGGCCAGGGGCGGTTTTCCCACGTGGGTGGGGTTGCCCGGCACTTCTCAAATTTCACCAGCTTGGATGGCTGTTCCTGACCACCAAGTGGAAGAGACTCTCTCTGCCTCCTGGTTCACTCCCTGCACTCTTCTCCCATGGTCTGCTGGGTTTCCATTGTTTATAAGGGAAAGGTGAGGAGGTGGATATCAGAAATCAACATTTAATGGACACCTACCTCTCTTCTGGGTACTTTCTGCATGTAGCTCCCAAGAGCTTCATTATAAACTGCCGTAGGAGTTAGTGTGCCCATTGCACAGATTAGGAAATCAAGGTCATGGCATTTATTGAAGCCAAATCAGAGATTTAAATGCAAAGTTGTCAGACTTCATGTCATGCCTTCTCCACTAACACCTGAGAATCTAACATTCTTGCCTTTGATGTCTCCAGTTGCTTCTCTCAGCAAAATTCCCCCACATTTATTACACACTGACAGCCCTGGAGGAGGAATTATTGTTGATTCATACACACGCTGGCACATCCCATCAGCTGGGTGCCCTGGACAGCCCCATCCCCATCCTTGAGCAAGACGGCAGCTGCCTTATAAAAGTGCATGGAGCAACCCTCCCACTTTCCCCCTGGATCGCCCTGGGTGGCCCCTGTCCCTGTTGTCTGTTCTGTCGCTGGGTGCTGGGTGCTGGCTCTCGGCCAGCCGCTGATTGGTGCCCTGCTCAGAGTCAGCTGCTCCTGGATGCTGACTTCTTGACTTGGCTCCATGCCCAAATGACTCTCATTCTTACCCCCATTTAAAGAGGGTCCCGCTTCATCCCTGGTCCAGTACCACCACATCTGCATCTCCAGGAAGGGCTTTGGAGGATGGAGAAGTGCAGACTGCCCTGGAAACCTCAGAATCCAAGAGCTTCCGATGGGGCGGCTTTCTGGAACCCCTGAGGGGAAGTTCACCAGGTCTCACATGCTGGCACTGGATCCTCCCAGTAACCCTGAGAGAGGCAGCATGAGCGCCTCGTGCAGACAGGACATGGAGGTCAGCGAGGAGGGGGGCGTGCCAGGCTGTGCCAGGGGCGCTCCATCTGGCTACCAGCAGAGACAGGTTCTCATCTGAGAGACCAGAGGGGCTTCACCGCGTCCTGCTCAACTTTCTCCTGAACACAGGTCTGCATGTGTTCACACCAAAACACGCCCATGCAGAGTCCCTTGACGGGCGTGCCCCAGCCTCTGCCCATGGCATCTGCCAGCAGCAGAGCACTAATCTGGCTACTATGAATGCAACAGCAATGCTGTGCCAACCCCATCCCAAGTATGTGCGTGCCTGTGTGTGGGGGTAACCATCTAGCCTCCTCTCTTCAATAAACCTAATGCACACATCACCTCATGCAGAAATGTAATGCTCCTTTCACTATCAAAGAATGATGATGTGCCCACAACTATTCTAAACATTTTATATACAGATAAAAATCTCATTTATCTTTCATAAATTTGTATAAATCACATATAAATCCTTACATACATATATACATATATAGATCTCATGAAATTATTAAACAGTGACTATCTGCCAACAACTGCTCTACAAATTATATAGTAATGATATTTATACATAACCTCATTTATATGTCTTACATATAAAATTATGCATAATACAAAAATCTCATTTAATCATTAATGGTGACTATATGTTAGTAACTGCTCTGAAAACTACATATAAAAATCTCACTGCAAATCTCATTTAACCATTAAAAGGCTATATGCCAAAAACTGAAATATTATACATATAATTTAATTTTATATATTATCATTTACATATTTAAAGAAATCTCATATATGCATACACAGTTATACATGAGATATACTTGTGTGTGCATGTGTAAATCTCAATTCTGTCATTTAAAAAATCCCTAGCAAGGCAAGCATAGTTGCAATCCTCAAAGGCTGAACAAGGTCAACACCCCATGCCTGTGATACCAGGTCTCAGCTGATCTCCTGTCACCCCCGACTCAGACCTACTCCCCCAAAGCCCAGAGCTGTCCCTGCCTCAGCTGGGGCCAATGCCAGCTTCCCAATTGCTTGGGCCCCAAATCCCATAATAACCCTTGACTCCTCTCCCTCTGACTCCACAACCAATCCACTTGCACCTCCAGGTCTGCCTTCAAAGTACACTCAGGACTTCGCTCCTTACCTCAACCCTTCCACACTCGATTCGAGCTTTAGTGGAGGGCAGAAGGGCAACTTCAAAAGTCTCCCAGTGGTCTCCTGCTTTTCCCTGTTGTCACAGAGCAAACCTGTTAAAGCACACGTCAGTGAGCCCAGCCTGTTCCACACCCTCCAGGGCCTCCCATCTCAGTCGGAGTGAGGTCGTGAGTCTATCAAGACCCACAGGCCCCACACACAGCATGTGCCCCACTTTGGAGACTCGCTGCCTTCAAGAGCCTGAAGAGTTCTTAGATTAATTTATGTACCTAAGATTTACTAAGAAGCATTGGTAAGAATTTCTTTGGAGAGGACTGTGCTACCCACATCACTCACTCTCACACACATGCACGCATACCTGGAAAGTAAGTGAGGAAGCCTCCCCTTTAATCTCAAGTCAAAGGAGAAAGGGGCTTTCGTGAGAGATTTGTATGTACCCCCTAAAAATTAGGGGGCACTGTGAATTGGCATCCGACTCATGTCTGAGAAATTCAATGGACCAGACATGAAGGCGGACTTGACTACCAGTGAGGCAGTGGCAGCTGCTCAGAACTCAGCATGCATCCCGCAGCTGGGCAGAGGGTGCCAGTGTTTCCCATGAGTCCCACGTGGTCCAGGTGTGGCAAAGAGCTGGCTTCTGGATTGTCTTGCCCTAAAGGGGCCCATGGACCTTGACTGGAGATGTTGGCAGTGGGGCACTAGACTGCTGGGGGCTGAAGAAGGGGTAACGGGCTGACACAGTTCACTTGACAATTCTGAGACTGGCCACCATCAACTGAGGGAAGTAGCTAAGAAACCCACACAAGTTCAGAGAGAGAGAGAGACCTATGAGGCTCAGAGAATGAAAACCCCATCTGACAACACAGCACCATTTGGTCCCTGTAAAATCTTTCGTGCTCCCCCCAATCCACTCAGAATAGGCAGTGAGGGTCAAAAAGAATGAGTGTTGAACTGAGGCTGTGTTTGTGACTTTAAGTAGCTATTATTTACCAGAAAGGTCCTGCAGCCTACCCGTGTTTTCATCTAAGGTTAGGAGAGAACTATTCCATTAAGCAGATTTAAAGAGACAGTGAAAGAAAAAATGAAGTTGCTTTTGAAATTACACTCCATTTCTGCTTATTTAATATACCTGTGAATCACTTAGCTGTTGATGTATCTGAGCAGATGGGCAATTCAGCCCACTTCACTCTGTTTTTCACTTTCCTCTCACTACTGGGGGAGGTGTCCTCTTAGCATGATATCACATCACAGTCTGGAGAGATGGTCACAGGAACATGGGTTTGGCTTACCGATGTCACACTCTGAAACACCCAAAGGCCTCGTCCAGTCTGCTGGAAGGACCAGAAGCAGTTAGGAGCAAAGGACTTTCCAGGTGTGACCTTGACCACTTAGGATGGAGTCAGGACCCTGGAGAAAGGGCAAAGAGGCACACGAAATGACAAAGTGGTGACACCAAGAACCATAGAAATGAAAAGGAAAGGGAGGCCAGCAGAGAGAAGACCCTGGGCTCCAGCCAAGTCCAGCTGGCCCCCAGGGACTGACAGGTGACTCAATGGGAAATGAAGAATTTAAAGAAGTGCACCACCTGGTAGCCTGAGGGTGTCTGTGGTTGTGTAAGGTGTTCCCTCCAGTACTACACTGTGGGCAGTTCAAGAATCATGGTAGGATTACCTATCTTTCTCACATTCCAGACCTCAAGCTCGTTCACAACAGGGACTGAGTAATCCGTGCCTTTCTGCAGCTGTGCACCACGCAAGACAGAGCAAACGGCTCAGTACAGCAGCTGGAGGGGCGGACAGGCAGACAATGACCTCGTGCAATCCCTTTCCCAGGATTCTCCGTGGCCATGAATCCCTGAGAGACTCCTTCTTCCTCCTTCTGCAGCCCCCGCAGAGTCTCAGGAGCCAGGCTCTGGAAGCCAGGGGCCCTCAGCACGTTGTGATGATCCAAGCAATGAGGTCATGCAGGTGGAAGGACTTTGCATAATTCTATAGTGATGAGTACCACTGTTAGCCACGCATAGCAGCTGGGGCTGTGCGAGCTCAAACTCCATGAAGGTTTATCCCTAGTGAGGGAGCCCTGTGCGAGAAAACCTCCCAGGCACACCAGAGAAGGAATGAATGCTCATTTCAATCTCCTAAAAAATAACCCTGTGCCCCCCATTCCAGGGTCCTCTGCAATTAAGCTGTTGCCACCCAGTGACTATCTGCCTGAATAACTGAAGCCTCAAGCCAGATGTGGGTGGGCAGGCCATGCTCCCCAGGAACCCAGACACAACTCAGAAGCATCAGGTGTCTCAACCCCCTGGAGGCCCCAGAAACTTTCTCTGTTCAAGAAACCACAGACCCTTTTCATGAATTTCATGCACAGGCTGCAAAGGGGGGAACACAGGCAAATGCAGATAAAGTTTCAACCTTTTTATTCAAAGCAGCTTTTCACAATGTATAAATACTGCATATTAGCACACATGAAAATACAACTTCTAAGGCACCCAGAAATGTGTTCATACACGTTACAGGACCATTCACAAAGAGAGTGTACAATTTGCTCTAGACAGTCAGCATTTGATAAATCAGATTATTATCCCCCAGTACTGCACCCAGTCTCGGGAAATATTTACAACATGGGGAGAAAGGGTCAGCTGTACCTGCTTGATAATTCTATGAAGTACTCATACTTACAAATATTCTGAACTAGTTCAAGACTCTCCCATGACAACCTGGCAAAAGAAAATGAGTAGCCTAATTTGCAAAGGTCTCCTTGGATTTTGGTGTGTGCGCTACATCCATGATCAAACCCAAACACTCCTCGGGTGGCCTGGACAAGTTTTTGGTAGCCTGCTTCATTATCAGTTTGGTAATAAGCCTTACCACTAGAATACCACTTCTTCAGCATCAATCAGTTCTCAACCAGTCAACGGATCAATGATCTCATCGTGAATGAGAATGGAGCATCAACTGAAGAACATCCTTCTCACGTCAAACAGGAATTGGAATGGATGGATGTAGAACACAAGGAGGTGGACATTCAGTGATTGCACGGCAGCTGCTCAGTGTAGACGTATCCGAAAGACTCGCACTGGGGTTTGTTATTCAGATGGAGCGTCTACACTGGTCAGAGAACCTAGGAGAATGCCAGAGCTCCACCTTTTATGATAATGAATAAAGGCTGGGACTGCTCAGTAAAAAACCCTGCCTGAGATAGTTTCCATCTGAGAATCTCATCTTTCAGAGCCTTCTCGAGGTGACAACACATCCCTGTGCACGGCCAGCCAGGGCAGCATGAGGTTGATGGACGTGAGCAGCTTCTTTGTGCCATGAAACATGCACACCTCTGTCTAGATGTGCCTACAATCTATAAAACTCATGCTTTGTTGAAATAATGAAATTCTTTGGTCCTTGGTTTTATGAAAGGCAATATTTTCACAATCCAGTCAACATGGGCATCAGCAAATGACTTCAAGCTGGGACTAATGGCACAGGGACAAATTAAATACTAGATGGAAAACTATACCCTCCAAACTCACCCGAGTGGCCTTTCTGAGCTCCAGCATCAGGCCAGATGTTGTGCTCACAAGGCATGATCAACCCATGGCAGTGCCAGAGATGAAGCTGAAAACTAGACCTCAGTTGTTCTGACTGCTATGTACTGCAAACATTTGAAGCGTATTTCCATCCCAATAGTAGATTATGAACGTTATTCAAGATGAACGAAATACTTTATCTATATTGTAGCCTTGGTCTCAAAATCATCTGTAAAGCTTTGGTAAGGAAAATCAGCTGGTAACTGTGGAAGTGTGACCAACTGAAAGGAATCATAATCTTAAGGAAATTTAAGTCTAAACTGTCATTGGTTTTATTAGGTCCCAGCATAGCAGTGGGCACACCACCACCGAGCGCCATGACCTCTGCTCCATCTAAACAGCCCTGGGGGGGCTGACTCAGCTGACGTGTACTTCTGCATCTAGTGTGCCTCTGCCCTGCTGGACTCGGGTTTAGTATGGCTTAACACACACAGTTCACTGATAAGCTGCTCGGGATGCATGGGAATGCTGATTATGTAACCGAAATCGACTTCAGATTGTCTATACAAGTAAGACTCACATGTAAACTTTATTAACATCTCTCAAGGAATGCTGATCTCAGCCAGGCTAGACGTTTCCTAGTCACCTCTAAGACACCTGGGGTCAACCGCCAAGGTCAGGAGCAGGAAATGCCATTTGTTCAAAACAAGTGATGGACCAGCAACCTCCGCCCCGTGACCATGTCTAAGCCATGTGAATAGTACAAAGGTGGTTCCAGAAAACCTGTCCTTGGTCCATGTGTATGGCCAAATGCAATCACCAAGGTGCTTCTCTGGCCCCTGCTGCCCTCAATTCAACCAAACTCCTTAAATAAGCCATGACTTACAGACCGCTTTGAGTCCGCCGACATGGCTCGCACTGCTTAGAAGAAACAACCCGTATTACCCTTTTTTTTGCAACAAGCTTAAGGCTCTGTTCACAAACTCCATCAACTGCCACACAGTGAGAATTTATGGGGAGATCTTAAACTACATATGTAGTTGCAAAGGTTGGAAAATTCACTGATCCTAATGGTAAGGCTTATTCACAAATGCAATACATTTTCAAATTATACTTTAAGAAAAAAAATTAACCTGCTCTCTAACAATATAAGAGCATTAGAGTCTAATGGGGAAAAAAAAGAAACACATTGGCACCAAACCAGTATGCTATTTTTTTTGAAAAAACAAGTGATATTAATGGAAAAGATTGCCTAAAACGCATATTCTAACTTATCACAGAAATATAAAAGTTTATATTCTGAAAATATATACTGTATTAAAGTCTGTAAGCATTTCAACCAAAATTTGCAGAAATAACTAAGCAACACATATCTACAACAAAAATATACATGCAAGACAACCCCCAAATGGTTTCCCTTAAATATCTACAAAGGCAAAGTGTAGATTTTTTAAAGATTATACAAAACCATTTACAGAGAATAAAATAAAATACTTAAGAAATCTCATTTAGAGTCTTAAATACTGTGTATATTAGTGAGAGTGTCTAAACTAATATATACAACAGACCTAAGTATCTGAATACAGAAACACAGAAGAGAAGCAATTCTGCATTTTAAATATTCACTTAGGAAAATTTGAAGATGTTTCTATTTGTTTATCTTTGTTTAAAAAAAATTTCCACAGAAACTAGACTGTAAAATTGCATGAATGTAACTAAATTTCAAATTTTAAAAAGTACAAATTTTTTTAAACCAACAATTAATAATGGGAAATGCAGTTCAGCATTCAGTCAAGGCTATTTTTTTAATGTGGATATTCAGAGATATAGTTGCATTGATCAAAGTCTATTGTGATTATTATTTTGCCATCCTCATACTAGACTTTATATTGAAAACAAACATATTTTCATGCTTCAGAGAGGACATTTCCTAGTTTAATCTAAACCAAACAAGAATAACATTTTAAATCAATTCTCCACTACCTTCTCATAGCTATCCAATTTCATCCTTAGAGGGTAATTTTTGATGGTTTTTACCCACAGACGTTACTCCAAAGCCAGAAGAGATGCGTGGGCACATCATCAGCATTAGTCTGTGGCTTCCAAATGGTGCGGAGCTCTGCCCACCTTAGCAAGCTCTACAAAATGCCCTCTTGGAATAAGCTGTTAACGCAAGTGGATCCACTACCAGACACTGGTGCGAATCACCAGGGATCCGAGCGGGGAGGGAGCAGAGGTCGAATGTGTGACTAACGAGATGGCAAAGGGTGGACTGCCTAGAGCAGGGGTGTCAAACTCATTTTCACCAGCGGCCACGTCAGCCTCACAGTTGCCTTCAAAGGGCTGAATGTAATTTGAGGACTGTATAAATGTAACTACTCTTTAACAGTTAAGCGAGAGCTTGGCACTGCAGCAGGGTAGAAGCAAGGTGCCGGGCTGGATAAAACAAGGTGGAGGGCCGGATTTGGCCCATGGGCCTCGTGTTTGCCACCTGTGGCCTAGAAGGTTCCTTGACTAAAGAGGTACTCTAAACTTCCCATCCACAGCTGTTTGTTCAACCCCACAGGTAATTCTGGGATGGGGCTGCTAAAACCAGGCTCAATTCCTCAAAGGTCTGCCCAGGAAGTGACAGACACAGGGTGGGGTGGGGTAGGGTTGGGTGGGGACAGAGCAGGGTTGAGAGTGGAGCAAGGGTCCTATGGGCAAAGCGAGGGTGCTGGGACAGAAGAGAACAAGCGAAACCTGAGCCCTACATAAAGAAAGCTATGAGGACAAATCCTGACACCCCATGGGTCTGGTATTTTCCACCCCAACTCAATTTGCTCTAAGTCACCTGGATTTCATCTGCACGTTATCAAAACAACTGCTCAGAGAGTGAAAACCTCAGAGACTCAGTCTACCCTGTCGGTAACAGAGTTAGCCAACTTCTGCCCAGTGTGTGGGGCATCCTTCCTGAATGGACTACGTGGAAACAATCCAAACACAGACCATCTTTTGAAACGCCTCCTGTTATAAGCAGAGCCTACAAATCAACAACAGGAACTCCACCTTGGTAAGTTTCACATTCCTATCTTATCACCAGAGATCCTTGAAACGTTAAGAAGTTTGGATTTGTGCTATGTCCAAAGCTAAAGTATTTCTGGTGCTTTCAACAGGCAACAAGATGGACATTGATTGAAAGGAATTTCCAAACTTTCTCTTCCACCTCCAGCAAGAACCTGACACTGCTTCTGTGGTGAATGTACCTGCCCCGGGAAGGTAAACAGAAAGCAAGGGTCTCTTTCTTCAGAGGATTTAGCAATGCTGCCCAGATTGTCTGCCACAAGATGTAAGAAGGCGGTTTGTCTTGGCTGCCCACACGGACGGAGTGGACTCTGAAATCCAAGTTCAGTCATTCACCCCAAAGAAGAAAGTCTTACTCTGGACAACGTGCAATCCCCGGAGCAAGGCCTGCTGCCCACCTCTTCCTGGTGTCGCGCAATCGGGGACTGGGAACGTCTCAGTACCATCACGCCGGAGGTCCCTTTACCTCCTGAAAGGCAGCAGAGGGAAGAGAGCTCCTCCGTGGTTTCTCCTCAGAATGAATATTCAATTTGAGAACCATTTTACAAGCTGAGGATCAGGTACAAGCTATTCCTTTTATCCATGGAAATTCTTCCATTTTTATCTCTCTGACTTTTATTTCTACATGGTTCAATGCTAGAATGCACCCAACAGCACGAACCTCATATGGGATTTGGTCCAGGGCAGTATGAAAATAATATCTGTTTGAACGACAGATATCATAATATATAAACAAAAATAAATAAATTAAATAAGTCTGATTAAAGAAAAAAAAACATTTTCCTAGGAATTTATGTTTTGCAAAACTAGCTTTACATATAATACACATAAATTATCAGAATTTCCACTTACATTGTTTTAAAAATATATATTTAACAAAACATTCCTAGATGTGCAATATCTGGGTTTGTGAATCACTCAGTTGGGTGTTAAGACCGAGCCCTCGAGGTCACACAGATTGCGTCAGAGGGGAGACTGAGGCTGGCTCTACCTGCCGCACTTTGCTCATCAGCCTGGAAATTACCCAAGATGGGTTGTCTCCCGTTACCAGATCTGCACTTAACCAGAGATGATGGGAGCCAAGTCTCCAAATCAGAGGCACCGTGTAGACACAGTCCAAGTCAGGAAAGGAGGGAAACTGGCCTTCCCCTTCCCTGGACCAGGATGGCGCATTTCAGCAAGTGGGAACAGAACAGTGCCTGGAAGAGGCCTGGGAAGGTATAGCCCTCAATAGTCTCTAGCCAGTTGGGGTAGGGACAAGGGGGAGGCCAAGTGTGCTGCAGTTTCCACCTGTTACACAAAATCAAACCAATGAAGAACAACCAAAGAAGACAAGGAAATAAACACACCCTAGGTATAGAGACACCATGACAAACTCCTTGGCCGGGCTTACAGTGGGCTCTGATTTCTGAAACCCAGGGAAAGCTGGAGGTTGGGTGTCCTCGATCATTGGGGAAAGTGAGCCAGGGCCCTTCAGACTTCATAAATTTTGTCCTGCAGGTAGCTGAACAGGGAATCCAGGCCTTTGGAGGAACTCCAGAGTTGCTTCAGCATGACGCATTCTTTCTCATTCACATCTTCAAGCACTGATTTCAGGAAGCTCCGAACAAGGCATTTTGACTCTTCCAATACCTGAAGGGAAAAGCACAAGCCTGGTTAGCCGGGCACCAGGGGCTCCGCTCCAGAAGATCGTACTCGGCCTATGCGGCACTGGTTAACCTTGCAATGTCCAAAGCCAGAGGAGGCTGCCTACTGTAGTCTGGGGCTTCCTAGGCCCGTGTCCCCAGCAACGCCAGGATGGATCCCAGGCATGCCATGAGGTTGAACCCGCAGTCCCTGGGGTGGCTGAGTGGGACCCACATCACCCCCGATTGCAAGAGCTTTATCTTTTCCCCAAGGGTGACAAAAACTCAGTATCGTTTTCTACAGATGTCATGAAAAAGTTTAGGAAAGGCTACCTGCAGCTTCCTGTGCTTCATTTTCATTATCTGTGAAGTAGGAGTAACGATACCTAAGGCAAGGATGGCTGGGATCACAGAGCAAGATAATGAATGAACTAATGGTTGTCCAAGTATCCATATGAGCTACCCCAACAGCAACGCCTCTCCTTCAAGCTTAGCAGTAAGAGCAGTAGTAATAATAGTGGCATAGCAATCATTGTAATAATGAGTAGTAATAATCACAATGATTATAGCAATGAGTGATAATAGTGAGAGTAACAATAATAGTAATACTATAGTATTATAAAGTAATACTAGTGGTAATGTTATTAAAGGAGTAATAATAGTGATAATGTTAGTAATATACTATGATAATGGTGATGATACTAATAATACTATAGCAGTAATTACAGCAATAATAGTAGTGATATTCTTACAGGAGTAATAGTAATGTTAGTAATATAGTAGTGACAATGGTAACAATACTAATGTAGTACAGTAGTATAGCAGGAATTGTAGCAGTAATATTAGTAATGCAGCGGTAATCACAGTAATAATAATCATAGTAATGAGTAATAACAATTGTCGTGATCATGGTAATAATAACAATGCCACTATAATCACCATTAAGCAATAAGGTCTACTAGAAGTACTTTTCCTGCTCATGATAGCTTCACGAATAGGCAGCCTCCACATGACACAGGAAGGACCTGCATTCAGTAAAGTCAAGTCGCCCACAGCTGCCTGATGCATGCTGCCTGAGAACGTCTGGCTGATTCTACCAGGCTGCACTGCCGCCTCACTCTGGCAGAGGCACTGCGGGGAGAGGCAGCATCCAGGCATCCTTCCATTGGCCTCCACTGTCCTCTGCTGATGCTGAAGCTTCAGTGTACACGCACCCAATGCATGTTCAAACAGAAAAAAGCAAGACAAGAGCTCCCTTGCTCAAGCAGGCTAGAAAGAGGCAGTGATCTTACTCTTCAGCTTGGACTGAAGGCTAACAGATGGTGAGAATGGGCCGGAAGACCAAGACTGCCTCTTTCCACCCAAGAATTCCTTTCCTGGGCAAACCAACCCAAAGTTCCTGAATTCATAATGGTTAATGGGAGACATTTTCTTGCCATATTATTTTAACAGCTGGTTTCACCTAAAATCTCCATTGCCCAAAGACCAAACTCCTCAGTGGAGCGCCGAGGCCTTCCTCCTGCCTTCCTTTTCGCCTTCCTTTGTCCCTGCGCCCCTGATCACACCACCATGAGATGCCGCCTGACCTCCCTATGGGCCTTCGGACCCATGTGCTCTAACTCATACCATCATTTGTGCATGGCCTGATGCTGTATATAGAAAATCCTGAAGACCCCACCAAAAACTGTTAGAACTAATGGATGAATTCAGTTAACTTGCAGAATACAAAATTAATATTCAGAAATAGGTTGCATTTCTACACATTAGAAAACAATCCCATTTATAATTGCATCAAAAAATAAATTACATAAAGAATAAATGTAACCAAGGAGATTAAACGCCTTTATTCTGAAAACTGTAAGACACCGATAAAAGAAACTGAAGACAATACAAATAAATGGAAGGATACACCATGCTCATGAATTGCAAGGATTAATATTGGTAAAAGGCCCATGATACCGAAAGCAATCTACAGATTTAATGCAATCCCTATAAAAACACCAATGACATTTTTCACAGAACTAGAATAATCCTACTTTATACAGGCCCACAAAAGAGCCCAAATTGCCAAACCAATCTAGAGAAACAAAAACAAAGTACAAGGCATCATGCTCCCTAATTTCAAACTACACTACAAAGCTATAGTAGTCAAAACAGTATAGCACTGGCAGCAAAACAAGCAGATCAATGGAACAGAACAGAGAGTCAGAAATAGGCACACAATTACATGGTTAATTACTCTACAGCAAGGGAGGCATGTATATAATGGGGAAATGACAGGCTCTTCAATAAATGGCACTGGAGAAACTAGATCAATACATGAAAAAAATGAATATGAATGAACCACTTTCTTCCACCACATACAAAAATAAACTCACTACCATAAAACTCCTAGAAGTAAACATAGGTAGTAAACTCTTTGACATTAGTGTTACAGATATTTTTTTTGGATATGTCTCCCTGAGCAAAGACAACAAAAGCAAAAGCAAACAAATGAAACTACATCAAACTAAAAAAACTTTTTCACAGTGAAGGAAACCATCAACAAAATGAAAAGACAATCTACTGAATAGGAGAAGATATCTGCAAATGATACATCTGATAAGGGGTTAATATTCAAAATATATAAGGAACTCAAACAGCTTAACACCCCCCAAAAAAACAATCCCATTAAAAAATGGGCAGAGGACCCAAAGAGACATTTCTCTAAAGAGGACATACAGGTGGCCAAAAGACATGTGAAAAGATGCTCAATGTCGCTAATTATCAGAGAACTGCAAATCAAAATCACAAGATATCACTTCACACCAGTCAGATGGCTTTTATCGAAAAGTCACCAAGTGAGTGTCGGCAAGGATGCGGTGAAAAGGGAACCCTCATGCGTTGCTGATAGCATTATAAATTAGTGTAGCCACCATGGAAAACGGTATGGAAATTCCTCCAAAAAATTACATACAGGACTACCAGACAACCCAGTAATTCCACATTTGGGCATCTATTCAAAGAAAAGAAAGCACTAAATCAAAAAGCTACGTGCAGCCCTATGTTCACTGCAGCATTATTTAAAACAGCCAAGATATGAAGGCAACCTAGGTTTTCAACAATCGGTGAATGGATAACAAAGATGATGTACACACACACACAGAATGTTACTCAGCAATAAAAAGAATAAAATCTTAGCATTTGCAAGAACATATGTGGACACAGAGGGGTATCTGTGCTAAGTGAAATTTAAAGAACACAATGAACCAACAACACAGAAACAGACTCAGATATAGAGAACAAACTGATGGTTGGCAGATGGGAGGGGGTTTGGGGGGCAGGGTTGAAAATGTGAAGGGATTGAGAAGTACAGATTGGTGGTCACAAACTAGTCACAGAGATGTAAAGTACAGCATAGAAAATACAGTCACAATGTTGTAATAACTGTGTGTCATGCCAGGTGGGTATTCAAATTATCAGAGGAATCACTTCATAAATTATATAAATGCCTAATCACTATGCCATACACCTAAAACTAATATAAAATAATACTGAATGTCAACTTTAATTGAAAAATAAAAAGCAGTATAAAACCCAAAGGACAAACAAAACAGCAATGGACTCAGATACAAAGAACAGACTGCTGGCTTCCAGAAGGTGGGGTGGGGTGTGGGTGAGAAAGGTGAAGGGGAATAAGAGGTACAAACTTCCAGTTATCAAATAAATAAGTCAGGGGGTGTCACGTACAGTGCAGAGAATAATCAGTAACATTACAGTAACTGCCTGTGTGGACAGACAGGTACTGGACTTACTGTGGTGATCACATCATATGGTATAGAAATGGAGAATCACTATGCTGTACACCCGAAACTATAATGTTGTGTGTCAAACATATTTTAATAAAATCCCTGTGAGGCTGACTCTAGGGTCATCTACTATCCCCATCTGCCCAGGACCAGGGGGTTTACTGGGAACATGGGATTTTTTGGTGCTAAAACCAGGAGAGCCCCAGGCAAATGGGGATAGCTGGTCACTGGAATCACTGGGCAGATTAAAGGGGATCCACACAGACTCCATAATAACCGTTTTTCAACGACGCAGGACCATCCCCACCCATCATCATCAGTGGTACAGCTGGGCTTCCAGGGAATGGCACTTACATACAGTAAGTGCTCAATAAAGGCTGAGGAGTCCAATCAGGAGAGTCACAACAGCTGGGTCGGGGTTCAGGACAGACAGGGAGAAGGAAGGGAGGGCACAGGCCTGGCCCCATAACCTCAGCACAGAAAGAGCCCCCAACCTTACTCTACCAAAGCGCTTTTCTCATTTCCTCAGCCGGCCCCGGGGATGCAGGAGCAGCCCCTCTCCGCCTTCCAACAGGATATTTCCATAGTGCGCACGGAGTGACTTTTATGAGATAAAATCGACACTTAATTAAAAGTTGGTGCCTCTGAGGTGGTGTCATTTATTTATCTATTTTTCAGTGTGTCTTCAGAGTCAAACGGTGATGTTTAAATGTGCCAAGCGCTCAGTGAGCAGGAGAGATACAAGGAGAGTGTGGGCTCTCTTGTCTCCTGGCAGGTTTAATACACTTTACCCTTATTTGCCTTTGCTTCTTGTTTCTTTGAAAACTATAGATGTTTTGTCTTTTGGGGGTGTTGAGGACTTTCTTTTAAGGCAGTGCATTCTTCCCCAGAAATCTCTTCTGTGAGGTTTTTCAGTTGGAGATGATGGAGAGTACCTAATAATGCTGACCATCTCCCACTGGATTTCAGCTCTCAACATGGAGATGAGGCACCTGTTAAATCACACGGGGCCTCTCATGTACTCCCCGTGTGGCCTTTGGCAAGTCAGTCAGTCCCTGCCAGCCTCGTTGCCCTCACCTATAAAACGGGCCTATTGCAGCGACAGGCACGAAAAGACACAGGAACTCACCAACGCACTGCAGGACGCCATCTCCTTGACCCGCAACATGACCTCCTGGCTGAATGTGGTTGGCCAGAAGACCTGCGACACCAGCCCTCTGCTGCATGCCTCCTGGGCAGTGAGCTTCCGCCCACAGAAGAGCATCTCGTTGGCCTGAAAAAGCAAAGGCAGGGGAGGCTGAGAGCCCGGAGTGCCTCTCACATCTGTTAGCAGTGCCTGGGCTTGCTGTGTTTAAGTGTAACTGGGGTCCAATGAGCTTTGGGAACAACAAGCAAGTATCTGTGTCTATGTGCGTATTTCTGAGCAGAGGGCCCAAAGCTTTCATTAAATTCCCCAAAGAAGCCATGTACCTACTGCGGCTTCATCTGCCCAATACCCTGCCCTTCCCCACCATGTCTGGCAGTAGACCCACAGGAGTGGGCCCGCACTCCAGCTGTGTTTCCACGCTGCATGACGACTGGCCCAGGGTTGGACGGAGGACACACCCCAGATAAGAAAGCTCTCTGTGAGGTTTCCAAGCTGGAGATGATGGGGAGACTCCTTCTCCCGCTCTGGTCGCAGGCTAAAGCCAGGGAGCCCAGGGCTATCCACTGCTGTGCCCCCACTCCGGAGACAAGCAGGTCCACAAGGAAGGAAGGAATGGAGAACGAGAGTACTGACAGTTCTTGAACTCCTGGACTCATCGCCCCCAAGGGACATTCCATGTCTGCACTTGTCACTTAAGGAAATCACTATTCTCCCCCAACCCTTACGTCAAAGCGTTCCCATCGCTGGCAGCCAGAAAGACACCATAAGACCGACCGAGAGAGGAGCGTCTTGCCCAGCGGCCCAGGGCTGTGCCCGGGCACTGCCCAGTCTTGAAAGGTGGAAAATGCCCCCCACCTTCTGAGGGCTCCTCTGCATCCCACTCCCCAAAGAATTTCCTTTTGTTTTGAAGTTCACAGCGGTCACACACTTTCTGGGAGGAGCTATGTGGATAAGGTCCTAGGCCCAGGCAGAGCACAGTGCTGTCACCTCAGAAACTTACCAGCAGGTGACTCTTACACTGATAACTAGGGCACAATGGTCATGGCCATGTGACAGAGTCCTTATCTCTTTCAGGATGAGTGCCTGCCTCCTTCGCAGGGCAGAGGACCCCTTCCCTAACCTGCCATCCACCTGCCCTCAGCAGATGCCCTCCTGCTCTCATCGACGCTGAAATGCCCAATGCTCTGAGCCTCTGCAGCCACGCACAGCTTCCCCCTTTGTTCTGGTTGTCGCTGACGGGTCATGAAGATCCAAAGGACAATCTTTCATGCCAGAGTAGGAAAATTGATCAGGTCAGTCATAGCTCACAGCATGCATTCGGTGAGAGGTTAGAAGAGAAATGTATACATCATTATACTTATTTATAATGCCTTGGAACACCTCTGTCTCGGGAGAAATGAAAGGAAGGAACTCACTAGAAGGAGCCAAATAGGACACTCTGCAAGAACTTGTCTCAATCAGCCACATTCTTGGAGTTTCAGAAATGATTGAAATGAAAGACAGAAAGAGATAAGACTGTACAATGTTAACATTTTTGTGACCACAGAGCATGGGGAGGACCTGGAGTGGTCCCGAGCTCGCGCACAGCACAGTGGCTGAGATCAAAAGGGAAAGTGTTTGCTTCCTGGGCTCCCTGCCTGCCTCATTTTTCTGCCACCAGTGAGACTGAGAAGCCTAAAGCAGCCCTGAGTGAGTTGCTGAATCTGAATGGCCCTATCTGTCCCCCCGGAGGCCCTGCTGCACAGACGTGGTGCCGGAGGGTGTGAGGGCTGAGGATAACCTCCGCTGGTCTTAGTTGCTATTCCTGCCGCGTGCCACCATCAGAGACAGGCAGCGCACACAGAAGCGGTGGGATGGGGCTCCCATCCTCCTGGCATACTCACACAGCGCCACTGCTGGGAGCCTCCTCCAACCTGCTCCCTGTGGGGTTTGGCCCTGGCATCTGTGTCATGATTATCTGGTAGTTTTCTGGGGTCCCCCAGGACCACCAGCATCTATAGGCAGAAATCTCCCAGCAGCCCTGGGGAGCAGCTGGCAAACAGCCCCGAGCAGACCCTGGTGAAGCCTGCACCGTATCGAAGCCACTTCGGAATGGCACCTCATGGACCTACTAGACCAACCACACTCACTGCACCCCTCCTGTGTCCTGGTGGCGCTAATCTCAGACTCACTCATCAGAGGTGGGTTCTATTTGATAGCATATTGGCTCAAAGCACAGATTCTGAGTTCACATTCCAAAATTTCCATTACCACTATGTGACCTTAGACAACTCACTTAACGTCTCTGATTCTCAGGCTCCACATCTGTCAAGAGGGGTGACAGCGGTCCTATCTTACAGGGCTGTGGTAAGGATGAACTGAGTTAATGGCTGTCAAGCACTGGCCCCAGTGAGTGCTTTCTGAGCTGTTAGAACTCACCCCTGCCCACACTTGCTTCTGGCCACTGGTGCAGAGTCTGACCACAGCCTACTGGATTCTGGAACTTTGCTCAAACACCGCTCTGCCTGTTTACGAGGAGGCTTACCAGCGCGACACCCAGGATCTGGGGGAAGGTGTAGGAGGAGCAGCCGGCGGGCGTGAGGCGGATGGTGGCATAGGGGGTCTGAAACCAGGCCTTCTCGCTGGCCCACACGATGTCACAGAGGGGCAGGATGGAGGCGCCCAGGCCCAGGGCAGGCCCGTTGATCGCCACCACGATGGGCTTCTTAAACTGGATAAAGGCCTTCACAAAGTCCCTGGGGAAAAGAGAAGATCCTCTTTAACAGGTGGCCAGGCTTGCGGAGACCACTTGACGCCCTTGATGGCACTGAGGCTGAAAGAAGCTTCCCCAGGTGCTGTGGGCACCTACAGGTCCTCAGAGAAGAGTGGGTGCCAGGCAAGGGTCTCATCCTCCTAGATGCTGGGCCCCTGAGCTGCCAGCACAGGCCTGGCACCCTCAGAGGTTGGTGCCAGATTTTCAGAAGGGACTTAATGAGGTGACCACATGTCTGGTCCCAGGTCATGCCCATTGTGCCAACACTGCACCAGTCCCCCGTCCCTCCGCCCCCTAGATATTGACAAACTGTGAACACCCCGAGGAAGACAACCTGAACATTGTGATTCAGAAACAGAGCCGGCACTGGAACCGAAAGGAGGGTGCTACAAAGCGGCATACTGGAACTCAAGGAGTGAAGGCATGTTCCAACGGTACTGGCCGAAGGCGGAGTGGGTGGCTTCAAGAGGTAGAAATTCCTCCTTCTTGGGGATAATTTTCACTCAATGGTAACTTTGGGTGAGAATTCAAGCTTCTGATGGTGGGCACTGGGAGGGGATTGACACCATCTAAGATTTCTTTCAAAACCAGGATTGTCTGATTTGGCTTCACCTGAAGGGGTGTCAGATCCTCAAGGGTGGTTCCAAAACGCTGACAAGGGTCTACGTGTTCGGGTGACTCTGACCAACCCTGGGGGAAGATGCTGGGCTCCCCCGGAGGCACGAGGCATCTGGAATCATGGCTACAGGATTAGGCAATATTTTATCTCCCTGACCTTCTGCACTGAGCAAGGTTATAGCCTGCATCATTATCTATTATGCAGAGCCACCAGAAATAACCTCTACTTCCTTTACCTTCCATGCTTTTTGCCTCCCCCCTACTTGCCATTTAAGACCTGTACAATTTTAATACGCATCTTGACATGGAGGGGAGATGCAAGATGTCTAGGAAAGCCCATATCCCTATCTCAGGTGATAGACTGGACCCTACTGAGAACTCACGGGAATAAAATACAAACTCCGGCCCCTGCTTACCTCTCCGGGCTTATCTCATGTCTCATGCACCCCTGCTCTCTCTGCATGAGCTGCACAGACCTTCTGAGAGTTCTTGGAAATCACCATTATTACAATTTGCAGTTGTCCTAATCTCTTCCTTGCTTACTTGTTTTTGAATTCTCCTCCCCTACAGCTCCTTATGAAAACCCACGGGTCTGCCTTGTGCATTGCTTGGTCTCTATACATATTGCAATTAACACTCAGTCAAGAGCTACAGGATTAGCTACAGCAATAGATACAGGATTCTCCCAGAAAAAGAGCAAAGACTGCAGATATGTGGCAGTGACATACTATTTCTTCACCAGGCCTGATCCCTCCATCTCTCTTCTTCCTGAGTCTACTGCTAGAACACATTTCTCAGCCTCCCTTGCAACTGGCTGCGGCCAAGTAACCAAGTGCCAGTCCATGGAATGTGAGTGGAAATCACATGCACACTTCCAGGCCTGGTGCATGGCAACCTCCCACCATGTGGCCCTCCCGGCCCTTGCATGGCAATCTCAGAAGACATTTGTTGAGCCACAAGATAGAGGGAATCTGGATTCCTGAGTCAACCATGGGCTGATGAGCAACATGTTTTAGGTTCACGTATACTAGAAGTAAATTTCTATCACAACTGAGCTATGGTATGTACTTGGGGTTTATTTGTTACAGCAGCTAATAATTAACCAATACAAATGTCAAACTGGTTCATCCCTTCTCAATGGTTACAATTCCCCCAAATTCTTTTCAAAATATGTGGGTATCATGGTGATATGGTGGGACTGAATTCAATTGTGAGCAGACTTCTTAATTCCACTGGGGCTGAGGTGACTTATGACCCATATGTCTTCATGAAATTACACCCCTTGACCCAGGCTTGAGGCATCACATTTCCTGACTCCCATGTGACTGTAAGTAGATGACGGAGTTGCTGTAGCCACTGCTGGCCCCTCTGCAGCTGACCCCAAAAGGATAGTGCTGCAAAGCGGGAGTGATGGCACCATGACCTTCTCATTCCTGGTGTTCCAGGCCCATTTCCTGGCTTGACTCCTAACCTGATGGGCTCAGTCACTGGTTTTAACAAGCGCTTTTACCAAATGCAATTTGGAGTCTGTAGGGACATGGAGCTTCTTGCAGGGTTCCTTGGAACCACACACAGGATTTGGGTGCTTTTTGACAAATGTTCCATTCCTAAAGACCCTCGCTCAGGAAAGGACACTGGATCTCAGAGTGAGAAGGACTTCAAGAGTTGTTGAACCAAATCTTCCACCTGGTACAGAATTCCCCCCACCAGCATCCTGAGAATGCAATCTCTGGCCTCTGTTGCCAAGAAAGAGGGTCCCTCCCTCCCCAGATGCCGTCCCATTGTGACCTCCTGTTGGCCTCTCTGATACTCGCGTTCACTCTGCTCCGTCATCCATGGGACCGTCCTGCAGGAATTTACCTCAGCCCTCAGGACCTTCTGGGAGATTCCCCTTCCAGACCCCAGAGCCTTTCCCTCTGTGGTCTCTAACCTGAGCTCTGTACAGTGGCAACAAGAAACTTGGAGGAGGGCGAAGGGGACTAAGTGCGCAAGGCTCCAACCCTCCCCCAGCTCCCGCAGTCCAAGCAGCTCATTTCCTTGGTATAAAAAGATGATGCACAGACTGTCTCCCCATCCTTGTCCTCTCACCTCGAGCAGATCTCTATCACAAGGGCCCAGAGGATGTAGAAGCCAGATAGCAAACAGGATATTGCATTACAGATGCTGCTGCTCAGATATCTGATCCTGACTCCGGTGGTGGGGGTGCACTGGGGCGATGGCTCCCCTCTCCCCAAGCAGCCAAGTCTGCCACACTGACCCCGGCCCCTGAAGCTTCCTCTACTCAGCCTGGGCCCTGAGGCTTCTGCCTGCCAGAGCTGCTGGACTGTTCTGATGCTCAGAAGGACCAGGAACTTTTGGGTCTGAAAGACTTGGGGTCAAGTCTCAACTCTGCCGCTAACTAGGGGTGAGATCTTGGAGGAGTTACAGTCTCTGCAGCCTTATTTTCCCCCTTGGAAAATGGGGAATCCAGTAACGTGTCCCCACAGGCCACCCGAGAATTACATGAGACGGTCCACCCAGGGCACCAGCACAGCACCTGACACAGGGGAGCCCGTGATTACTGCTGGGAGGGTGGACACAGCTTTCATTCCACCTTGAGTGGCCCGTGAGCCATTCTCCTGGCCTAAAGGATACTCAGAAGCAAAATTCTGTTCATTGGGGTGTCTGGATTTCAGCAGGAGCAACTGGCATTTCTTTTGTGACCCAGCTATTCATTCCTTTTAACTAGAGCCCTCCCACTGCCAAAGTTCAGAGCCAAGTCAGCTGGTACAGGGCCTGTGAGCATCAGATATATGTGGTCATGGTCATCCTGGGGCCCCAGAAGGGTACCTAGGAGCCCACTCCTTCGTCCGACCCAAGCTTAGCTAAAACCTGTGGCTGGGAGTAACATGAAAATAATTCTTTACATCTATTCTAAGTATGTATGTGCCAATAACAGGCCAAGTATTCCACATGGGTTATCGGATTGCTCTTCGTCCTAGCAACCTGCCAACAGGCCTTCGCATCACCTGTGAGGAGTTCAGGTGAGGGCAGCCTCTCTTTCAGGATGGGGCAGACAGCTTTGTTTGGGTCCTGGAGAGAGGCTTCTGCTGAATGAATCATCTGAACTCTTCCCACATCTGCTAGTTCATTTAACAAACATCTGCAGAGTGAACGCGGTGTACCAGGTCATGCATACGCATGCTTTCTTTAGGAAATGATGAGGGTGGAGTGGGAGTGGTGGCCAGTGGCCATGTGGTGTGCTCGGACCCTGGAGGCCAGCCCAGCCAAGAGCATGCGTGCCCCAAGAGAATTACGAGGGATGTCAGTAGGTTATAAGGTTCTATGAGTAAACTATGTTTCGGCCATGGTCAATTTTAAACAAAGTCCTTTCCCAAGAAACTCCTCAGACTGTAAATACGTTAATATGCCTGGAAAATCTGCACAAGTGAGGACAGAACTTCCGGCGTGGCCCAAACTCAGTTATCGGCAATGCCCTTTGCTCGTGACGCCTCCCTGGAAATCTGCAGAATGTTCTCTGGGAAATGCTTCTCTCCACATCGGGTCCCAAACCCTGGAGTTGTGGCTGCTAGCGGGAACACCGCAAAGTTCATGTAGCAGTGGCCTCCCTCTGTTTGGTGATGGTGAACAAGCCACAGTCACTGTCTGACCCATGGGCACGCCGCTCTACAAGGCCATACAGTCTGCATCCTCTCTTGAAGCTCCCCACCCCCTCTTGTCCCTTCTATCACCTTCCTCTTCACCCTCTTCTCTTATAGCCACCTTTCTTCTCTTGCATAAAAATAAGGACCTCAACCCTGGCTGCATATTTGAACAATGGAGGAAACTTTAAAACCAAAGATGTGGGGGCCCCACCCCATGCTCATTAATTCGGAATCTCCTGGGAGTGCTGCCAAGCAGCCAGGTTTTGAAAAGCTCCCTGGGGAGTCTCTGTGCTGCTGGGGCTGCTGGGGCTGCTGAGAACCAGTGGTCAAGGGGACATCCCCGTTCCCCCTCCCTCCCGTATCCCAGGCAGCTCATGCATTACAGTTTCTGCTCCCTTTGAATTATCTAGAAGAATTCCCTTGGCCATCTCTCCCTCCGCTCTGCTACGAGAAACTCACCTTCCTGATGAGATGGCAAATGTCTGAATTCCATGGGCCGCATTTCTCCAGAGGTGGGCTAGTGTGTTGAGCATCCCCTCAAATTTGGGACCTCTGGAAATTCAGCCAACGCCTCCACAGAAATTCAGAAACCAGCTGAAGGCCATAGCCAAGATGTTCCTCAGCTGCAGAGATGGGCCCCCATCTCTGATGGTCCCATAAATGAGGAAGGAAGCTTACTGGGGACCCTGCTGCTCCCTCTGCCACATGGCAAAGCAGCTGACTCAGAGCAGAGAACAAAGCACCGTGGACATGGCCAAGGCTGTCTGCACCCAGGGAGCCCAAGAACTGCATGAAGCCCAAAATAGGGATGCCTTTTCCACTAGCAGTGTGCGGGCTTTTCATGTCTCTTCTGGAAAGAGTTCTGCGGCAGGAAGCACACAGGCATTTCAGGAGCACAGACTCCAGTGGGTGCATCACCCTGAACTGGGACTCAGAACCCGCATGTGAGGTCACCTCTTGGAGACCCTGTGTCATCTCTTGGAGACTCTGCACCCCCTGGAAACCTCCCACAGCCATGTGGGAATCAGCCTCAGTGTGACGGTGTCACAATGCGGTGAGGCAGCAGGGCCCAGAAGGTCTCTAACCTATGGCCCGAGGCTCCCTGACACCCCGTGGAAAGGTGTCCCTTTTCAAGAGACCAGGCAGCTTTACTGAACTGTGCCTCTCGTCTGAGCATTCTGCACACATGAGCTCCCGGGGTGGGGGGCAGTGCCAGCCCTGGCTGGGAATCATGTGAGCTCACTGGCTTTCGATAAATCTATAAAGAATGGGGAAATAGTTACCCTTTAGTGTCCCAAAAAAGATACTGATTGTTGGGATCAGATGTCACCCTAGGATCCCAACCTTTGCCCCAAAGCCAACAAGAAAGGGAAAGACACTCCCCATCCTGCCGGGCCCACAAGCGCACAGCTGCCCAGGGAGCCCCTCCATCTGCCTTCCCAGTGCTGGGCTATGTCCGCTCCAGACATAGAAATGCCCAGAAAATCAGAGATTCACTATCAGACAGAGGGCAGGAGAGGTGTGGATGATGCATGGGCATTACCGGATGCTGGGCTTAATATAAGGAAATAAAATCCTTTGAGGATCAAAAGAATTAAATGTGATCTTACCTAGAGAGCAAAGGCTTCCCTAATTTGGGCAGGAAAATACAGGGTGCCCAATTAAACTCCAAGTTTCAGATAAACAACCAATAATTTTTTAATATAAGCATATCTCAAATGCTGCATGGGACATAATCATGCTAAAAAAAATTATTAGTTGTTTAAAGGGTTTCACTGAGCACCCTGTATTTTTATGTGCTCAATTTGGCAATCCTAGGCAGTTCCCCTAGTGTCCGAGTACAAGCAGAGCTCACCTGATGGATTCTGCAATGCGGGTGCTTTCCTTCCGCCGGTCGCTGGACAACCGGCCAATTAGGTAGGAATAATCCAGGCCACTGCAGAACACGCTGCCCACCGCACTGAGGAGCAGCAGTTTGCTGTCGTCTGTGGCCGCATTGCAGAGAGCTCGCCGGACCTCCTTCATGATCTGCAGGCAGAGACGCATTTGTAGAGATGTTACATGTCTATCAGGAAGCTGGGTGCAGACATGAGTAGAACTGCTCTGCCTGTGCAGGGAGCCTCCCCTGAAAACCAGCCATGGCCGGACCTAGCAGAGAAACATTGAAACCAGAGCTCCCCTCCACCCTCCCTGAAGCAGGCAGCGAAGGCTAAGAAGGTGGCAGAGGGGTCACTGGCTGCGAACCTGGAAGTCTTTTAATCCCTGGTAACCGTGCAAATCTTCCCACACTTGCTTGTTTTGCCCGTGTCAAGGTGAGGGGGGAAGTCCTGTCTGTGCACAGCCCGGGTGAGTTACGTTAGCGATCTCTAGAAGGCGATGAAATTCTATACTCTCGTTCATGCTTAATGCAACAAAGGCCCTCGCACAGCTTGCAGGTGGGGAGTGGGCTTTGGCGTCGGAGCCACAAAACATTCAAGGTGCCAGGAAAATCATTGTTAAATGTAAATTCTGTGTCTACCTAAACTATCATTCAAAAGCAAGGGTAACAACTGGGCATTTTCAATAAAAGAATGTTTACCACTCTTAGATTCTCACTGAAAAAACTAAAAAAGGATGGACTTCCAGAAGAAAACCATATTCAGAAAAAAATAAACAAAAGCCTGACAGCCACGGAATCATAGCCAGCGGAGAAACTGGTGAATGTGTTGACAAATCAATATAAAAACTGACTATAGATCCCACCACACTGATACTGACTAACTGACGGTGGGAGGTAGACAAGGTAGATCCATGATCCAAGGCGACAATACTCTGTCAGACGAGACACAGGGTGACCAGAGTTAGAGCATGCCTTGGGGATGTGTCTGGGAGAGGGGACAGGTAACAATTACATCTAGGCTTTGCTATGTGAACATAACTTAAGGGTAACTTCTTAACAGTCTTCATGAATTACAATGAATGAGAGGGAGAACTAAAGAGAGCTCAATCCCTTGATCCAACAGAAGTTAGGGAAAAAGCAAAAATTAGCTCAGAAAGCGTATGGTAAGAGAAAACAGGGCATGTGCTTGTCTGGGTGAAGCTGAGAGAGCCTTATGGGAGACAATAACCTAATAGGCTTTTAAAGAATCAGTATTAGCCCTGGCTGGTGTAGCTCAGTGGATTGAGCGCGGGCTGCAAACCAAAGGGTCGCCAGTTCGATTCCCGGTCAGGGCACATGCCTGGGTTGCAGGCCAGGTCCCCAGTGGGGGTCACGTGAGAGGCAACCGCACATTGATATTTCTTCTCTCCCTCTCTTTCTCTCTCCCATCCCTTCTGTCTAAAAATAAATAAATAAAATCTTAAAAAAAAAAGAATCGGTATTGTTCTTCAACAGGCATAATCATAGGTTACAGTGTCAAAAGGTTATCAAAGTATTGTTGTTTAAATAACCCCCACTTACTAAGCATTGAGAGGTGCCAGGGTTATTTACACACAATATTTTATTCCAAACAAGCATCCTGGAAGATAGAGAATGATACTGTAATTTGTAGGTAAAGCAACAAAAATTCAGGCAAGTGAAGTCAGTAACCCAAGGACCCCAGTAACAGGCAGAACCACCACCCAAATCTCACCCCCACATCCCTTCTCTTTTTACTGCTCCATCCCATAGGTCGGCTGGAATGAGTGGACGGATTTTAGTGGACAAAACATCTGAATGCAGACGTCCCCCTGAATGCAGACTCTCCTGGGTGGGCTCTGTGAGAAGGACGGGACAAGTGCCTCCTGCTCTAACTGGGCATAAGCCACAGAGACGCGTCTGGAACACCAAAAAAGCTGACAGGCCACTGTCTCGTGGGCCCTCTCATCTCCCACCTCCAGAAACAGACAGTCTCACCCACGCCAGCG
The DNA here is from genome assembly GCA_004026765.1 of Micronycteris hirsuta. Lineage (NCBI taxonomy): Eukaryota > Metazoa > Chordata > Mammalia > Chiroptera > Phyllostomidae > Micronycteris > Micronycteris hirsuta. Next base: position 56,095 of record PVJI01005159.1, on the reverse strand, counting down.
CTCCGTCTCCCTGAGAGGCCAGCGAAGGAACCCTGCAGTATGATGGGACGCCGCACCTCTCAGAGCGAGGCCTCCCTCTCGGAGGTCACGCTTGTCAGTTAGTAAAACAAAATCAAACAAAACAGCCACCAGCAAATCTGTGCTTTGTTGATGCAACAAATGTTCAAACTACATTTTTAATTTATAAGAATTCTATCTAGTGAGTATACTGTGCCTTTGCCTGTCTCGTTTTGATAATGCAATGCGCACTGATGGCCGACGCTCCAACCTTCTCGGAGGACCCAAATTTTATAATGTAATTGGTTTGTTTATAGTAAAATGACTAAGACTATTACACTGCTTTACCTTCTTAAACAGAATACACTGCACGCATGTCACTACCTCTCAAAGGTCACCTGGCAGCCTGTGACAGACCAGTCTCCTCAGGGGCTCCTGGCCTTTGTCTGCCTCTAGAACAAATGCTCCCAGACCACTCTGCACGTCCGAGCCCTGAATCTGTTTGGGAGAATTATTCCCCTTGTTACACGCACGTGAGCTGCCACTTGCTCCTGCTGTTAGTGTCTACAGAGGAAGCACCGTCCTCCCCTGCTACTTCTAGCCTCTGGTCTGTCGGAGCCAGAGAACAAAATGCATTAGCAGCGGGTGTAAAATGGGAGGAGGCCAGGGTCCCTCTCTCCACTTCATCTTTACTTGCTGAGCTCAGTCACCCAGGGCCCGGCTCAGCCACAGCCGCCTTCCAGAAGGCCTTCCCAAACATCCCCAAGTAACCGCAAACCGCTCCTGCTCCTGACACCCCTTGCATTTAAAATCCCTGCTCTGACACGGCGGACAGACTCCCTCGTGGATGTGTGCATCCATACCTTGTCCTCCTCCTACCTAATTTCAGTCCCTGTGGCAGGCAGCCTCTAGGATGGCCCTCAATGATCTCTTCTCTGGTATTCACACCCTCATGTGATCCCCAGCCCTTGAGTGTAGACTGGGCCGAGTGACTCACTTCTAACCACGAGAACACAGCAAAGCGACGGGGACTTCCCTTTCAAGAGGAGATTAGGATAGAAAAAGACTCTAGCTTGTCCTGGCTATCTTCTTTTGCTATCTCCCTTTCTTAGAGTTCTTGGTCTGGGGGAAGCAAGCAGCCAGGCCATGCATGAGTAGCTCCATGGAGAGGCTGCTCCATGGCCCATGCGGAGTGGCCACGGAGCAAGGGGCTGATGCCTCTGGCCAGTGAGGACCTGAGCCCTGCCAGCAGCCCCTGGGTGAGCTTGCAGGTGGATCCTCCTCTGCTTAGCCTGCGGTTGAGGCTGCAGCCCCAGCCAGTACCCTGATTGCAGGCTTATGAGAGACCCTGACCAGAAGCATCAGCTAAGCCAGGACTGGATTCCTGACCCATGGAAACTGAGATTATACATGTTTGTTGTCTTAAGATGCTACGTTTAGGGCAATGCAGCATGCAGTAACAGATTAATACAATCCCTTGAGAGCTACAGTAGTATTCTATTCTACTCATCTGAATAACCCTTGTAACACCTAGTCCAGATATTTATACATAATAGAATTTAAATAAATTGAGCGAATGGCACAGTATCTAACCTTCTAGTTTATCGTCTAATCGCGGGGGTGGAGGGGGGCTCAGACATTTAACAAATTATCACGCCATCACATGTACACTAACAACTGCAATGTGTTCCAGCAGGGAGAGTGCACAGTGCTAGTATAGCATATGAGGGGCGTGACCTGGTCAGGGAGGTGAGGGAGGGCTCTCGGGTGGAAGTGACGGCTGAGCGGAGATCTGAATGAAGAGCAAAGGTCAGCTAAGCAAGGAGGAAAAGAAAGCTGTTGCGGTCAGAAAGACAGGCATGCACAAAGGCCCCGGGGCAGCTGTGAGCAGGGAAAAAAGCCCAGGTCACTAGAGGGCAGGAGGGGAGAAGCATGATGTGTGATAAGGGACGGGGCTGGAGAGAAGAGCAGGGCAGAAGGCACCAGCCCTGCAGGCCACATTCGGGGTTTAGATTCTTAACCACAGTGATCTCGAGCCACTGACACATGTGTACCCGTGTGTAGAAAGGGTAACTGTATCGGATCAGCACTTCCAGCAGACCATTCTGCCTACCATGTGGAGAACGGGTTAAAGGGCAGGAAACGTGAAAGGGGGCAGACTTGTCAGCAGGTTATTACAACAGTCCAGACAAAACAGCCTGGTGGTTTGGACTATAAGGGCTATGAAGGAACTCAAGAGAAGGAAACACATTAGGGAGCTATTCAAGACACTAAAGTTTACAGGCCGTGGGGACAGTGTGGCCACGGCGGTGGATGGTGGGTGGGGGGTATGGCCAAGAGGGCATGAGGCATGACTCCTGCACTTGCGGTGCGCTCCCTGGATGTGGTGTGCCCTCTGCTGAGTGCTGGAGAAAACCAGGAGTGGAGTGAGGCCTTGGAGTCCTGTCCTAATGAGGAAGTGGATGAGCTTTGAATCAACGAGACTTTGGGCAATCTGTTTCACTGGCTCTTTCCTGAAGGGGCATTTTCATTATCCTCCTCATGCTTTGCTATATTCCAGACAGGAGAAATATTACAATATACACACTAGCCTCAGAATCTAGTTAACAAACCCAGTAATGTATGAATTTCTGCCCATGAGGCCAATGTCAACTAGAAAAAGAAATTCCATTATGACTGTGAAGGTGGCCCCCTCCCGGTTCCTCCATGAGCGAGCAAGGCTGAGTCTGCTGGTGGCCGTTAGATCGCTTGTTTCATCTTAACAATGACGAGAACATTCGCTGAATGCCTCCTACGTGCCAAGTGCCCGGTGAGCCTCTCTGCAAACATTATCTCTAATCCCCCAAGCAAGATACTGTATAACTTCTGTCACGGAGGGAGCTCAGGGAGGCCGAGTAACTTCCTGAGGGAACAGACGTGGTGAGTTGTGGAGGCAGGATTCGAAAACCTAGGTCTGTGTTCCTCTGCCAACACCACCTCTTCATTGCCACAGCACCTGTCTTTCGGGACGACTTTACCCAGTTAGCCAGCTTACTCACAGAGCCAATCCACGCTGGTCGTTGAGACAGCTGAAAACTCCAGGACAATATATTTTCCCCCATTTTTCTACCAATCAGAATGGACCTCTAGTTAACCAAGCTCACAACTCAGGAGGTAAGAACCTGTGCACCTTGAACCAGTCTGAGTCAGCACAGTGTCCGCGACAGGCAGGAAACAGTTAGCACACCATGCTGCTGCGAAGAGACAGAACGGGCTGGGAGTCCTCACATTTATTCAATTAATTGAAGGAAAATGCCGTGTCTTTTAAAGCATGCTTTTAAAAAGTAGCGAAGTAGAAAAAAATCCAAGAATTGGTCTCATGTGGATGTTTTATGGTGAGCTTGAAATAACAAGGTTTTAAGGTGTATAAACATGTAAAGAGCAGCCTTCGGGGTGAACCACAGGCTCTGAAGTCCTCCGAAGCCCACACAGAGGTCTACCCAGCAGAGACCCCCGAGGTGGTTCCTGTAGGTGGAGGGGGAGGCTGCAGGACACCTTGCTCACGGGAGGGCCAACAAGCAACCACAAGCCCCAGAAACTGCACAGGCTTGAGACACATCCCTTCTCTTACACTTGGCATCACTCCTGACGGTCACACCCACAACCCCATAAAACAGCCAGTCTATGTAAATCATAATGATAAGACATGTGGTTACAAGTTCAAGGACACGGCACCTCCCACCCCACCCACTCCACCTCCTGGGCCTTCCCCGGGTGTACTGGCTGCACTGGGCAATGCCAGGTCATCCCACCAATCCCAGCAATCCCAGTCTGGGTGGGCAGCCACTCCTTGACCCTTGACTGTGTCCCCCCAAACACACCTCAGTGTTAACCCTCCATGTCACCATTGCTACGATGGAAATCAGAGCGCAGGGTGCTGCCAAGACAGGAAAAGGGGTGGAGGGGGGTTGGAGTGAACTGTATTCAATGGGCCAGATGCTGGGCCAAGTGCGGGAAATAAAGTGGTGGGCAGACAACGCTACAGTCCTGACCTCCCAAGGCTGGCTGGCAGCTTCTCTCAGCCTGCTTCCTCATCTGTGAACATGTGGATCAAAATAATCCCACATCGGAAGGGTACAGGTGGGGTGAAATGGGATAAGCAGCAGATACAAGGCACGAAGAGCCGCTGCCAGCTGGTGCTGCTGCCGTTTCTGTCGTCTGCCACGCGGCCTCCCCGCCCTCGGTCGGCTGAGTCAGGGAGGACTGCCTGGGTGAGTGTTCCCCACTTCTGCATCACTTAGAATCTCTCCGAAAACGTGCTTCTCTGCTCCCCCTCAGTGCCCCAGGTTTTGAATGATACTGCCTACCTACCTGCATTAAGCAGTCATCGCTTCCCTGGGCCATTCACCAAAGAAATCAGTGATCGGCATTAAACAAGTAGTGTGGAAAAAATAAACTGGACTTCATCAAAATTTTAAACCTTGTACATCCAAGGACACTATCCAGAGAGTAAAAAGACAACCCACAGAATGGGTGGGAGTATTTTCAAATTATATATTTCATAAGAGTATAGTATCCAGAATATAAAAAGAATAGTAAAATCCCAATAAATAAAAAACATATCCCAATTTTAAAAATAGGAAAAGGATTGGAATAGATGTTTCTTCAGAGACGGAAGACAGACAAATGACCGATAAACATGTGAAAAAATGCCCATCATCATTAGTCGTGACGATGCAAACCAAAACCACAGCGAGGCCCTGCCTCGCACCCACTAACCCGGCTGTGAGAAGCAGACACGTTATCAAGTGTTAGCGAGGATGCAGAGAAATCAGAACTTTCGCGCACCGCTGGTACGGATGTCAAATAGTCAGTACCTGTGGGAAACAATTTGGTGGTTCCTCTAAAAGTTAAATATAGAGTTACCTTATGACCCAGCAATTCCACAATTAGGGAGAGATACCAGAAAACTAAAAACGCATGTTCATAAAAAAAAAACTTGTACACAAATGCTCACAGCAAGACTATTCAGTGCAGTCGAAGTGGACCAGCCCACCTCTCCCTCAGCTGAAGAGCTAATTCACAAGGTGTAATCCATCCGCACAACAGAAAGGGACAAAGCACTGGCATGTGCCACGACACGGACAAACCTCAAAACCACGTGCTGAGTGAAAGGAGCCAGCCACAGAAGGCCCCATGCTGCGTGATGCCATTTACGTGAAATGCCCGGAAGAGGCAAATCCGCACAGACAGGAAGTGGGTGAGGGGCTGCCAGGGGTTGGGGGAGGGGAGAATGGGAGTGACTGCTAACAGGTACAGGCTTCCGTTTGGGATGGAAATGTTCTGGAATTGGTGGTGACGCTTGTACAACTTTGTAAATATACTTAAAAATCACTGAATTGTACATTTTAAAAGGGTGAAATTTATGGTATGTGAGTTATATATGTTGATTATATCTCCAAAAAAGTGAGCTGAGTGAATATAATTCCATGTAAAGCCAAAAAACTGGACTTGCTTATTATAATGCAGCCTAGCTCGAAAAGCCCAAGATATGATGTTTGGACCCAGGGGGCCTCTTCTGACTAAGTTCTGACCCGTTGACTGAATCTATCCGCTTACCAGGGTCTTCCTCTGTAAAGTGGGATGATACTGCCATTACCTGGTCATAAAGATCAAATGGACAGTGCAAGTAAAGTGTCCTGTAGCTAAGTGTGTGTGCACACTGGCTCTTTTCACCAGCTCCCTGAAGGAGCAAAGAGCAGCCGGCACCCCGATCTGATAAATGAGAGGCCCTCCCCAGTCTGGCCCTCCCCTCCGGTCCTGCCCCCTCACCTCAGGGGTCAGCGCGTTGTTGTCTGAGGTCTGACTGGACAGCAGGATATGTGTGAACCCCTCTTCCTTCCGCACGACAATGTCCCGAAACCGACAGTTGCTTTCATTCTGGCGGACGCTGTACCTGAGCCTCTTGTCAAAGACATAGTCCTTCTCCGTTTCCAGCTTCCTCTTCACCGGGCTGTGCATGTTTAATCCCCCGTTGGTCAGAGCAGAGCCTTGAAAAAGTAGAAAAACCAAGTGAGAAACCAAGACAGGAACCATCGTGCAAGAGAGAGAGCAGAGAACATTCAGATGTTCACTGGAGGGGCAGGTGTAACCAACACCCCTCGTGTGTCCTCTGTTCTGCATGGGGAAGAGCCCAGGTCTTAACTGCTACATCTATAAATTCAGAAAAGGATAGAGATGACTCTCTGAAAAGGACCCCACGGGATCCTTGATTCCCCTTTCCCACACGTCCACCTGGGAGCACCCAGCTTCTGCTCAGGTGCCTCCAGCAAAGGGAACCACTGCTTTGAAAACGTATGGCCACAAAACAAAACAAACAAAACACCGGAAACTTTACTCATAATCACCAAAGACCAGAAGCAACCGATATGTTGGTGAATGGACCTTTACTAGGTGAACGGATAAATAAATTGTGGTCCATTCATACAGTAGAATATTATTCAGCAATAAAAAGAAATTAGTTATCAAACCAGCAAAATACATGAATGAATCTTAAAGGCATATTGCTAAGTGAAAGAAGCTAGTCTGAAAAGGCCAGGCATTGCATGATTCCACTTATACAACATTTCAGAAAAGGTAACAGCATAGAAACAGTAAAAAGGGCAGTGGTTGCAGCAGGTTCAGGGGGAAGGAGAACAGGGTGAGTAAGTGAAATGCAGGAGATTTTTTTAGGGCAGTGAAACCATTCTGTATGACACTTTGATGATGAACACAAGACATTACACATTTGTTGAATCCCAAAGAACTTTATAGCACAGACAGTGCACCTTAAAGCATGCCAATTTTAGAAAATGAAGAAATGGGGAGATTCCCAGGATGGAATGCAGCATGTGATAAAAGAACCCAACTTGATTACAGATGTATGAAACCACCTCCCCAAAGGGGAAGGGAAATGCCGACCTAGGGAAACTTAGGAATGAGCGGAGCCTGTGGAACTGCAGGCAAAATAACGGGTGCAGAAGCACTGCACTCTGGGTGACAGAGCTGGTTCCCACGGAGGCAGGTAGGAGTTAAAACGTTTGACACCACGACACATGCATGCTGGAACTGAACAGTTAAGTAGACGGCAGATCGTAGGAACACGGTGTCTCACTGTTGGAGTGAGACTTCACAGATAAGCAAGGGAAGGAGGCTAGAATAAATCATGTGATGATGGATTACAGCTGAAGACATCAATTTGAGTTCATGTTTAGCTTAATACAGTTACAGATGATTACACACAGAGATATTTATAGATAAGTGTATGTACACAGGTTAATACAGACACATGTATTTTCTCTGTCAGCAGAAAGGGTCCAGAATCAATGACATGCCAATGGCAGCAAGCACTCCCAGGGCCCAGACCTCGGTCTCTGATACCCTCCCAATAAAAGGAACCCAGGCTCCCTGGGGAAATGGCTGATTCTAGGACTGGGGTAGGAAACCTATCAGATAGGCTTGTAGTGGCTGAAAGGAAGGAAGCACTAAAAAATTTTTAAATGACCTTACAATGATGGGGGTATGCTAAAAGGACACCGGAGCCAACGTAAAGGGCTCCTAATGGCCAACAATAAAACAATTTGAGCAACAAAATAAAGCAGTACCACATTATAACTCAAAGTGTAAAATCAAGAGCCACGAGACCGTAGTGACATAAATAAATGATGGAACAAATGAATAAAAGGGAGAGAAAAGACGATTCTCCCATGCACAAGAATTCCAAATAGTTTGTGCAGACACTCTGCCTTCAAGGAGGCAGAGCATAACTCCCCGCTCTCTAAGTGTGGGCTCCACGGAGGGACTTCCTTCCAAACGGTACAGTGTAGGAGGTTGGGTGCAGGGGGTAACTGACAGTGGACAACCCCGACTGGGGCAGATGGAGCAGCCAAAGCCCCCTCAGCCAGGTGAGCAAGGTCCACATGAACAGTGGTGAGTCATGGTGATGGCATGCACTCTTGATTATGATGTGAGGAGAATGGACTGCGCCTCTGTGGTCTTCCTCTCAAACACAACATCATGAGCCCTGGCTGGTGCGGCTCAGTTGGTTGGGCGTGGTCACCAGTGAAAGGTCACCAGTTTGATTCCTGGTCAGGGCACATGCCTAGGTTACAGGTTCAGTCCCCAGTGGGGGCGCATACAAGAGGCAATTGATCAATGTTTCTGTCCCTCTCTTTCTCCCTCCCTTCCCCACTCTCTAAAAATATATAAATAAGATATTCAAAAAACACCCACATCATGAGATCCACGTCAAACAAATCCAAATTGAGGGACATTCTACAAAATACCTAATCGGTACACTTCAAAACTGTGAACATCATCAAAAACCAGGAAAGTCTGAGGAACTGTCACTGCCCGGAGGGACCCAAGGAGGCATGAGGACTCACTGTAATGAGGGCTCCGGGGGAGGACTCTGGAACAGGCATTAGGTAAGGGCTACGGAAACCTGACTCATGTATGGACTTTCACTAATAATAATGTGCCAATATTGGTTCATCAATGGTAACAAACACACCATACTCATGTAAAATATTAATCATAGGAAAAGCCGGGTGTGGTTATATAAGAATTTTCTGTACTATCTTCTAAATTTCTCTATAAATCAAAAACAGTTTAAAAAGTGAACTTTATTTTAAAGACTACATCTCAGTATTAAGTTAATAATAAGTTTTTTTCTTTTAAAGATTTTATTTATTTTTAGGCAGAAGGGAAGAGAGGGAGAAAGACAGAGAGAGAAACATCAATGTGTGGTTGCCTCTCACGTGGCCCCCACTGGGGACCTGGCCCGCAACCCAGGCATGTGCTGGGAATCGAACCGGCAACCCTTTGGGTTCACAGCCCGCACTCAATCCACTGAGCTACACCAGCCAGGTCAATAATAAGTTTTTAAAAACCACAACACAGTTCCAGGCAATTCTGACATGCAGGCAAGTTTGAGAACCTGGCCGCATGGTTTTTACACTTGACCAGCATCAGGGTCACCTGGAGAACTGTGAAAACCCAGCCTGCCAGGTGCACCCTATGAGGCTGCCACAGCTCCAGAGACCAGACAACCCAGGTGTCCCCCACGACCAGGCAGCCCCCCAACCTCCAGGGTGCCAAGGTAGGAAAAGCCCTCCCCAAGCCCTGTGCTTGAATGCTGAAGAAGGTCTGAAAATCTTGTTGAGTTCAGCTTTCAGCTGGGGTCGGGGCGTGACTACCCTGTGTGGGATAGAGGTGCATCTCGAAGGTGACCTCACTAAGCTGCAGTGGTGTGGGAGGAAGGGTACATGGAGGCCAAATCTGGCCCCTGCTTAGAAAAATCACTGTGGACAGAGTGGACTCATCCTGGTTGCTAATCCGCAGACAGCAGGGCCAAATGACAAACATATTTAAAGGACTCTGAATATAGTAAGCAAAGAACAAATGGTAGCTCTTGTTTTATAATCATTATGGCCTGACTCAACATAAAAGTGTTCCAATCATGCTTTCTGTGGGAATCCTGTCTCTGTGAGGGCAGGGCCTCGCTGCACACACAGCCCTGCACAGCCCCTGTGCGCCAGAATTCCACAGGACTCGTTTCTTGGCATTTGGGTGGGCGCAGACCCTTCATCAGCACCGGGGGGTTTGCAAGCTCAAGAACCAAACCAAAGGGAGAGACCAGGCAATGCTTCGCCGGATCCCTCCTCCCAATGCCGGGTCCCCATCTCAGTACAGAGGCAGCAGTGCCTGGGTCATCCAACAGCTTCTGTGAAGCCTCTTCATCCTGTACTTTTCCATTACTTGAAGCAACGAGGCTTTGTCAAACATCACAATGCGTGTAAAATGATTCAATGAACTCTGGAAAGTAAACGCAAGCATTTAATTAAAAGGCTCCTGTAAAGGGAGCTGTTTCTTCAGGGTTAACCTCAAAACCTTCAGCTCCTCGGAAGGGCTTTCTAATTGGAGCTGGCCGCCGTTTCTGCAGCAGCCTGGGCGGATCCATGCGGCGGTCCCGCTGGCAGGTTCTAGCATATTGATGCGTCCCGGGGCTGGAAAAGATCTGAATAAAATCCTGCCCCCCCCCCCCCAACCAAGTCAAGGTGCTAATTAACAGTTATATCAAGGAGGAGGATGTGAGGATTACCTGTGTTGAGCAGCTCTATATGCTGTCTCTAAATTTCTCAACAGTCCTAGGAAACCACCATTGTGAGTCCATTTTGCAGATAAGGAAAAGTAAATAACTTGCTGGAAGTCACAAAGGTTTTAAATGGTAAAGCCAGGATTGGAGACGGCTGTTCCTCATTTGATTCATTCATTTACTGAAAATCTATTTATCACTTCCTGTGGGCGAGCTATCATACTACATGATGGAAGTTAAAAAAAAAAAAATTGGAGAAACAAGGTCCCTACCCTCACAGAGCTTGCTTGGGTGGGGACGATAAAAAACAAACAAGTAAATTAATACCTACAATAATTACAGATGGGAAAACAACAGGGCGAGGTGACAGAGAATAATGGGACAGGCGTCTCTGAATTCAAAGCTTTTTCTCTATCAGGGTACTGGGCTCACGCCTCCAGGGGTGACCTGGAAGATGCGCCATCTTCTCTGGCAGAGGAAGGGAGGAGAGACTCCTTAGGGCCTGAAGTGACGCCACCTGCAGCTGCATTAGACCCTGTTTCTGATTGGGAGTGGCTAAAATGGGCCCTGTGTTTTAAGAGACAGAGGAAAGTCACCCCCCCCGAGCCCAATGGAGCAACTTCACACCGAGCTGCCCTCAAGGCCCCACCCCTTCTGGGGCTTCCTCCCTTCTGAAAGACTGCAGCAAGCTGGCAGGGAAGGTGTCGGGGGAAACAGAACATGTCAGAAGCAGGGAGGGTTAGGGCTTTGCAGCCAGACAGTATAAACATCCCAGCCCTGCGCGTGGCTAATGGGAGAAGCTGGGGAGTCACAGGAGCTTCTTGAGCATTAGTCTCCTCGATTATCAGGTGGGGTCAATAGTCCATGCTTTTCAGGGTTGTGAAATATTTCAATTACAGAACTGATATGGGAATTAGAAAGTGCCCAGCTCATCCCAGGCACTCCAAAATGTCAGCTGAAGAATGTCAAGTCATTTCAAAGAGGAATTAATTGGTGGCTCCTTAAAGCCAGGATTTGCCCACTCCCAGGCCACACCCTCCCTCTAAGCCTACAGCACAGACCCAGGCCAAGGGGGGTCATCAGGGCACAGGGGTCTGGTCGCTCTGCTGAGCATGGAGGGCAGGGTGAAACCCAGTGACAGGCCAGCGTTTGGGCCTCCCTGTTCCCTTCTCATGGGCTGTAAGGCTGGGTGGTTCGCTCCCCACTCTGTGCCAGCCACTTCCCGTGTGTGGAACAGGAGAAACCATTCCTGTCTCACAGAACCGTTGTAAACTAAAATAAATGATGTGTGCGCTACATTTCTGGGACATGGGAAACCCCCATCACACTACTTTCCTTCCTTCTAGTCCCTTCAAAACTTCTCACATTCCTTCCTTTGGAATACAGAGCGGTATCTGCGGTCAAGAAGGCTCCATAACATCATGCTCTGACACAGCCCCCTGCTCCAAACACACAGATAAATACTGGGCTCACCAACAAGATAACCGTCTGTGTGTGAGAGAGGGAAACATTAGCAAAGCCGTCAGGGAGGCTGGAGGCCAGAGTGGTGGGCAGGAAGGAGACTCGGGGACAGCCAAGACCAAATTTCCTATACAAGATGGGAGAGGGGACCGAGTCCCACGGCCTGACATCGGGGGGGGGGGGGGGGGGGGGGGGGGGGGGGGGGGGGGGGGGGGGGGGGGGGGGGGGGGGGGGGGCGTGAGGCCCCTGAGTGAAGGCAAACCACAACAACAAACCGATGTGCTGCCCAAGGCTAAGGCCGTACTGGGAGCTCTGGGCCAGGTGGAGGCACACACAGCTACTGGGGAGTGGGGGTGGGGAGAAAGCAAAGAATTAAAAAGAAAAAAACAAAAAACTCCCTTCTTGAAATAAGCCTGTACACCAAAATTCCAAACCATGAAGATATCTAATGCTTAGACATCTAGCCAACTGAATCAACACTTGTGACATGAATTACTCCAAGTAAAATATATATGAGTATCATGAAACAATCTGACAAGGACTTTAAATTAAGAATATTTAGAATGCTCAAAGTGATAGATGCAAGGAAAACATTCATTTAAAATAAACAAGAAATCCTTAAACAAAAGCAGACAGAAAGGAAGCCAGAACAGGGAAAGGTAAAGAACTAATTAAAAAGCACACGACAGGAAAAAAATATTTGCATATCACAGATAGAAGACAAAGATCCCCAAACTGTAAAAGAATAAACCCTGATGAGAAAAAGACCAAAATATCCTCTGAGAAAAAATGGATGGAAAATATGAACACACATCCACAAATATTACATAAAATGACCCTTAAACATAAGAAAAGTTTTCAAATTCAGTCAATAATGCAAATTAAACTCACAGTAAAAGAAATACAAATGAAAACTATACTGAGATACCATTTTACCCATTAGGTTAGCAAAAGTTCAAAATCCTGACACTATCCTCACTAGAGAGGATGTGAGGAGTCGGGCATTCTCAAAACGCTGCAACAGCTAAGGAAGGGATTGATGATATTTAACAAACCGTTTATGCACTTACTCTCCACCCAGCAACCCCACTCCTAGAAATTTAACAAGAAAATATTCCTCTAACAGCGTAAAAAATATACATGCATAAGATTATTTTATAGCATCATTTACAATTGCAAAATATTGCAAAGTACTTAAGTATATATGCATGGATCAGGGAACTACGCTACGGTGCATCTGCACAATGGAATACTATGCAACCATAAAAAAGAATGAGACCTATCTCTGTGAACTGACATGGAGTGATTTCCAAACATATCTTCAAGTGAAGGGAAACAACATGCAAAAGTATTTTACCTTTAGTGGAAGAAGGAAGGGGAAGTAAATAAATTCACTTATTTTTTGCAAAAAGACACACAGGAAGAAAAAACTAGAAAACAATAAACTTGATTACCCACAGATAGCTGGCAGGGAGAGTGGGGTAGAAGAAATGGGGAAGGAGTGACATTTCATTGAGCATATCTTTTCGTTTTAATCACCTGAAGTATGTTAAAGCATGTTAAGAAACTAAAATCAACAAATCTGGGGAAAATCAACTGCATGCAAAGAGAAAACAATTAATTATATTTCAAATGTATAACATAAGTACACCGAATGGGGGAGAATCAATACAGATAAATGTTGAATGCAATATTCTAACTATATACCCTCAAACAAATCTTGAATTCTTCTTACTGGGTTTGCTTTTCCTAGTGGTATGGGTAGAGCAACACCAAAGCTATTTTATGAGCAGTGCAGAGTTGAGCAAATGAGTAAATGTTACAGAGAGACAGAGTCCTCTCCATGGAAAAAGAGACACACAGATATGAAATGGGGAAGGCAAGGAATAATCCAGTGGGATTAGAATGGAATTGGAGGTATCAGTATGAACTCATGGTTTTAAAATTATATATATTTCCGAGCTCTGTCAGCTGAAAGAGCTTAGAGGAAATAAACCTCTAATAGCAATGAGCACACTTAGATACTGGCTTCTAATTACAAATCCAACTAAAAGAAACCAGGGGTACTCAGAAAAATGGCTGCTTCCAGGGCCCGGCCAGCAAGGAGAAAGTTGGGCTAGGAAATCTTATTGTACCTGAAAATGAGGAAGTGGCCAGAAGAATAACCAGTCAAAAGGACATAAGAGGCAGCTCCAAGGGGCTCCCATTGGAAAATCTGGGATAGTTTGAACATAAACATAAGTAAGGGCAGTAAATGGACAATAAACTGTTGCATAAAATAAAAATCCTCAAGTCTGTACTTGGTGAAATAACAGACAGACAAATGATAGATGGATAAGGGAGAACAATATCATATTAAGTATTTCAGTGGAAATGAATAACTAACTTTCTTAAGAAAACATTAGACAAACCAAAAGTGAGGAACACTATATAAAATAACTGGCTTGTAGTATTCAAAAACGTGCCATTGAAGACAATGAAGACCAAGAAAGTGTTCCAGATTAAAAAAGACTAAAGAGATATGACTAAAGCCATCACAAGATTCTGGATCAAATTCTGTATTGGAGGAAAAATTATCTAAAGGTTCTTATTATTGAGATAATAGAGAAAATTGAAATATAGACCACAGATTAAATAACTATCAATGCTAAATGTCTTGAAGTTTATAACTGTACTATGTGTACTTAAGAGAATGTTCTTTTTCTTAGAAAATACCCATACTAAATATTAAGGGGCTCACAAAGAGAATAATTTGTATAATCATTTGCATATAAGATATGAATGCATATGTACGTATGTATGTGCATATACTTACACACACATACATACACATACCCACGCAGAAAGAGAGCAAATATGGCAAAATGTTTAAAACTAGTAAATCTGGAAAGGGGTTCTTTACAATGTTTTCTGTAAATCTGAAATTGTTTTGAAACAAAAAGTTTGATTTAAAAAACAAATAATCAGAAAATAAGAATCAAATTAAAATTCCTACAAGGGATAATTCTAGGAAAGGAATATTTGACGAGAAAATAGCTGAATATTTTCCAGAACTTAAAAAAAGACAAGCTCTTAGTTTAAAAGAGCCCACTGAGGATGAAGGAGAATAAAAGACAAATGATAACAGCTGCAGAGTGTCGTGGAGGAAAGAAGATCTTAAAATGTAGCCATGGAGAGAAAAATCACATTATCTAAAAGGAATGACAAACTGATAGCAAAAGCAGTGACAGTGGGATAGGTCATAAAGAAATGACCTACCATCAAACTGCTGAGAGAAAGTAACCGTAAAGTTCTTCAACCAAAAATTTTATACCCAGCTAAAACAGCATTTAAAGGACCAAGTAAATGGACATTTTCAGACACCCCAACACTGAAAGAGTTTATCTACTGCAACCTCTAAAGGAATTATAAAGAAAAATTTCAGCAAATAAAAAAATTAATTCATGAGAAGACATGATAAAAGAAACAAAGTTGAATTTTACAAATTTAGTAAATATAATTACTAGCTGCAAAAATAATAAAAATAATGTTTGGTGTTCAACAACACTGGGCAGACAAAATGAAAACAAGATGTACAGGGACACCTTGTTATATTCAATAGGAGGACATCATATTAAAAAAATTATAGTTAAGTACATATGCTAAAATTCAAGAATAAAAATACAATCTATAGCCAGCTTCCAACCCAGCCCAGGGAGATATAAAATATATCAACTCAATTAAAAAAAACATTATAAAAAGGTCAGAGGATAGGAGACAGAACAGAGAAACAGAATGCTAAAAAGAAAATGCAGACTAGGAGAGAAAACCCAAATAGCATATTAATAAACCATTAATCTGAACAGATTAAACTCATACTAAAAGATAAAGATGATCAGATTGGACAAAAGAATAAAGGGTCCAGGTGTGTTGAAGATTCCCTATGGAGAGACCCTCAAAGTTAGACAAAGGCATCTCAGCTCTGCCAGCAGGGGAAGGAAGCCTGCCCAATCCCCCAAGAAATGACATGACTCTGAAAGTGTTAAGAAATGATGCATGGTTGTCGACGTGCAGCAATAAAAGCTGTGTCAGGAAACACAAACACAAACCTGTTATCTGAAAGACAAAGCAGAGCTGCCCTAGGTCTAGGGGTGAGCTTTCTGGGAGGACAGAAGAAGGTCACAGAGGATAGATGGGACAGATGGCAGGGCACTTCTGCCACACAGCATCAGTTTCCGGAGTCACGGCCACTCCACAGAGGGCTAAGGGTCCGTGCCCATGTACCCCACCAAGCACATGTCACACCCGAGGCACAGAAGCGCCTCAAGCTCCCTCTGGACAGGGAGGAAGGAAGGAAAAGCTTAGGCAGGTCTCTACAGGATGCCATCCCCGGCTGAGAGATGTATTATCGTGCTAGGCCCACATGTGCGAAGTCTTTCATTATCACAGTCAGCTGGGACAGGAGCCATCGACACCTGCTGAGAACCATCGGCAAGGGAGACTTCCAGGGCCAGTTCAACCTCAAAGTCCTTTCTCTCAATTGCTCACCCTACTGCAATATCTTCTTTTGTTGAGTGCTTACCGTGTGATTTACATGGCTTACCTCATCTAGTCCTAATAAAGTCCCTGTAAGACACTATTTTATCCCCACTTTACAGAAGAGAAAACCAAACCCAAAGTCATGCCACTAGAAAGTGCCAGGATAGGGTTCAAACTCCATCACCCTTAAACCTGATTTTAACTTGACTCCAGCATCAAGACTCTGACATCTAACTTGGTCTTGGACCCTCCTACTAGGGTTGGCTAAGGGCTGTTTGCTTTTCCTCCTAAGATCCCAGTCTTTGCTGAAAAAGCAGGAGAGAGAATTTAGTTACTACACCTGGTTCCACCGTCACATGATGATGTTACCAAGCCTAGCCCGCTTTCCTGTGTTATCATCATCTACGCACCTGCCTGAGGCCCCCATGAGACTGTGGGCTCTGCGGGGACAAGCCCGAGAGCTATTCATGTTTGTGTCTGCAGCACTGAGCACAGTGCCTGGAAGACAGAAACTGCTCAACAACGTGCTCCTCAAGTGAGTGAATGAGCGAATAACAAATGGAGGAAACTGAGTGTACCAACCTCGTAATTCCCACTCCTGATGTTGGCCATCCCATAGTCACGTCTCAGTGTGCTGATCCCAACTCCAAACCTTTGTGTTAGTTGTGTGCCTGAAAACGCAGGTTTTCTGAAATCAGGTTGATCGCACACCTAGATGGCTCTGTACTTGTATCGCACCCAGCCTCCTGCCTCACAACAGCTGGGTGAGATCCCACCTCTGAAAGTGCCCAGGGAGAGGACACGGTGTGAGTGCTGTGAAGTTTCCTTCCCTTGCGAAGAAAATAGTAACACCTCTGGTGGTCTGAGCCATCAGAACACAGAAGGGGGAAGTCGCAAGGCCAGTCATTCTCCCTCCTGAAATGCTCTTCCTCTCTTGCCCCATCCTTCTCCCTGCAGCTCCGCTGTTAACTGCTTAGAAATTCTTCCAGAGCAGCTCACCCCTCTTCTCATGGCTGTTTTGTACATCCTTCTTTTTTTTTTTTTTTTTTACAGTCTTTATAGTGCAAGTAATCATTCTGCAGGATAATTATCTTGCAAATCCTGACATGTCCGACTTCCTCCTCACCCTCAGACAGGTTCTTAAAGGCAGGGGATATGTCAGTTATTCCTATATCTTTAGAAACAGTACACACAGAAGGGGCTCCATCACTGCTGAATAAATGAATGAGCAGATAAAAAAATAAGTGCTAGATGTATAATGGAGGACCTATAGAGGTTCCTATCTCCTGACCAAGAAAGAGGGAGCATGAGAGAGAGAGGCTGGAGAGCAGGACAAGGAAATCACAATGAATCTGCTGCTAGCCCCTACAGAAAGACCAAGAGCCAGACATTTCCCTTCTCGTCCCTTCTCCTCAGTATTCCAGTCCTGATCACCATCGTGGGAAGCAGATACAATTCACAGACAGAGTGAGGGCTGGACCCACCATGAGGGCAATTCACACTGGAGCCTTTAGTTGCAAGGTGGAGGGTCGGGTGGAGAGGGGACCTGAAAAAGCAGAAGACTCACTGGTTCCACAGTTGGGTAAATCCATCACTTTGTTGACTGTGGGGTTAGGGTTTTCCAGCTGCAGTTCTTAGAAAAGTGATCGTTCTTGGGCCAGAGAACGATCTGCGGTTGACTTGCTAAAGATCCCTAAAGCGTGGCGAACCATTCTGGGAGTGCACCGAGAGGGGAAGCGCGACAGTGCAAAGCTTACGTGTCAAGACCCTTTTCTGTCTCAGCACAGCGGATTCGGCAGCTGGGGACAGCAGCTTCTTTCGCCAGGAGCCAGCTGGGGAGGCAGGATCCTCAGAGGTGGGAGAAGGGGACTGAAGATGAACAAAACCCCAATCCCTGCACCCACTCATGTCCTGAGGGTTCAGAGTGCCTAACCTGGAACTGAACTCAGTATTTCTCAGCTGGTCATTGTCCCAGAACTCAACTGTCACCACAGAATCCCTGATCTTGGGGCAGAATTCAACAACAAAGCTCACATTTACAGGTAGATTTTTAAAATCTTCCTTAGATATGTTCGCCATCATCTAGCATGTTATAATTATGCCTCCTGAGGAAATTCACACACTATGAATTTCAAGAAAGTTCGGGTTTCAAGATGACTTAGAATTGCTGAGAGTGATGATCATACACATCTTATGTTTCTTGTCAGCTGTCTGAGCAGCATAGCAAAGCATGACTCTGAATGCAAAATAAGCTGATTAAAAGGACCTTTGTCCACAGGTTAAATCATGTGTTCCGTGTTAAAACCCTCCTTGGCCATGCTGACCCTCAAAGCGCTATTAGGCCAGAACCCTGGCAGACGGAGAAAGATCCCCTGGGGTCTTCAAAGCATAAAGTTACGCCATTGAAAATTCATTTTCTCACCTGTTCTTGCCACTTCTCTGCCCCCAAACTCTAGCTGCTGGCCTCATCCTATTTCCCAATCTGAACCCCTACTCCTGCCCCCTAAACCTTCTCATTTCCAGGACTGTTGGAGGTTCTCTGAAACTTTGCTGCTGCTGGACCGTTTGCTTCAACTATCCCCTTGGCCCAGCACGGTGTTCCCATCTACCTTCACACATCGAGTCCTCAAGGCCACCCAAGTCGCTTCTCTTCCAGACAGCTGTCTCTTCCTCCCCAAATGCCCAGGGACGGCGTACCCCTGGGCCCCGGCGGCACTCTGTCCAGGCCCCTCCCGACTTCTCAGCACACTCAGCTTTGCAGCTGGTCATTTGGGACAATAGGATCCCTTAATTAGCTTAATTAGCTTCCAGTTCTTTGGAAGAGAGGCTAGTCATCTCTCTATCCCCAGTGCCCAGCACACAGTGGGAGCAAAGTAAATACCTCTTTGACTGAATTCTAGGAAAAAATGATATCAAAAGGCTAAGGATTAAAAAAGAATTTCCAACCATGAAACAGCTCTCTGCTCATCAGGTAACAGCAGCAGTTAAGAATATGGGCCTGGAGCTGGACCCGCTAGATCTGAATCCTGGAATAGCCACCTACTAACTCAGAAACCATAGCACAGACAAGTAACTTGCCTCCATACACCGCAGGTTCCTTATCTGTAAAAGGAAGGGGAAAGAGGCCCGACCTCGTAGGATGAACTGAGTTACTACTATGCTTAGAACAGGGAGTGGCTCATCGCGTGGGCTCAAGAAATAAATGTCAGCTCTTTCGACGTGGTGTGGGAATTGTCAATATATTTGCCTTTTCTCTATTTACTTGTTTTTTCCCTAAATTGTGAGCATCTTGTCTCATCCATGATTATATTCTCAGAGCAAGGCACACGGTGACTCACTCCTAGGAATACTGTGCTGGCTTCTAGTAGTCGCTAAATGAAGAAAGCATGAAAGGAGTTCACTCATGATGTTTGAAGTAGATGTTACATGTTCTCTACAAATCTTCTTACTAAAATACAGTTTCTACCACCTAGAACCCTGTTCCTTCTCTTTGCCCAAACTCTGTGTATCCTTCAGGTCTCGAGTTAGGCGCCACCTCCGCCTGGAAGCCCTTTCTCTCATCTCACCTCAGGGGGCTCTGCCCTCATGCAGGGGGCTCTGCCCTCATGCAGGGTGCTCGCACACCGTGGTGTGCTGTGGTTCAGCCACTTTCTCAGGGTTTCCTGAAAGACTGGGAACAGGGCAAGGACAGCAACCAACTACCACGACCGTAGCCCTGGCACACACAACCGCTCGGTGCACCTGTGGCCAATTGTTTCCCTTTCACCACCAGGTGCTATGAGAAGTCACCAGCGGGAAGTCAGGCCAACAGTGGGACATCTTGTTTAAGCTCCGGGAAATGGGCACCGATCACTCTTCACCAGTGTGAAGAAGTGGGAGAGAATCGAGAAAGGGGCAGAAGATGGGAAAAGCCATCAGACTTCTATATTACAGAAGAAGGAAGAATTAACGTGGGGACAGGAACCTCCAACTCAATACCACTGTCCCCGAGATGGCAGGCAGAAGATGCCAATCTGACTTCCATTGAGGACAGAAGTGACGGGACCAGTTGTCCTGTGCTCAGAAGCGGGGCCTCTGGAATTCTCCTTGCTGGTTTACATAAGCAGAATAAAAATTAATATCCTAGTAGTTTTTAAAAGGTTTTATTTTTAGAGATGGGGAAGGGAGGGAGAAAGAGAGACAGAGAAATATCGATGTGAGAGAGAAACATGGATTGGCTGCCTCTCTGTATGTGCCCCGATCAGGGACTGAACACGCAACCCAGGCATGTGCCTGACCGGGAATCCGACCAGTGACCTTTTGTTTTGCGAGGTGATGCCCAACCAACTGAGCCACACCAGTCAGGGCAATATCCTAGTATTGATGAGAAAGCGCACCTTTGAGTAAAGCAAGGGGCTCTATAAGAAGTATGGTCTAGGAAAGGGGAAGAAGAGCAGTTAACATTCACTGAGCGCAGACTGAGCCAGGACCCATCACTTAATCCTTTGTGGTAGGTACTGTTATTCCCATAGTGCAGAGGTGAAAACTGAGGCTCCAAAGCTGGTGAGACTTGTCTAGAGTCACTGACTCAGCAAGAAACAGTTTGCACTTGCATTCACAGACCCTCCATCTCCCAAGCCCACACTCGCTCTTTCCAGTTTCCTCCTCACCATGCTGCCTCCAAAGTTTACAGCAAGTTTAAAAGAGAACTCTCAAAAGTCTTTCTGTAACTGGGACTTCTATTAAGAAGTCCAGGCATTTTTTTCTTCCACAGCAAAGAACTACACAAAATACCACCCAAATGAAATGCGCTCTGCTGAGAATGATCCGTGAAACCCTTGATGAAGGGCAAAACGGGGGTCGGGGGGAGGATGAGCCCAGGAGCTCAATTAAGAGCTGGTGAGACTACGTGAATATTAAGGGTAGAGAAGCGTAGCAAGTCAGGCCGTCACGGCAGATGGTGAAAACAACTGTCAGACAAGACAAGGGAAAGGGAATTCTTCAGCTGCTGCAAAGAGCCCTGACGAAACATTAGCTCTCCACAACACGCTACCAGCAGCAGGGAGAGCAATGTGAGATCGCAAGGCAAGCCCGGGTAGGATGGTGATACTGAGACAGTGATGGGAATATTTGACAGGTGTGGGGAGAATTCACGGGGGGCCTCAGGACCCACATCTTAAGTAGGAAACGCCTCTTGCTTCCTCTTGTCTATTCATTCATTCATTCACTCCCTCTTTGGCAGGTATTTCTTAAGCATCTACTATGTGCTTGACACTGTTTGGTGCAGGAGATACAGGTGTGAGCAAAAGCAGAGACCACGCCAGCCCCAGCATCGCTCATGATCAAGTGAGGGAGGCAGAGATTATTCATGTAATCAGTTGTAACCACTGCAAATGGAGGTGAGTGCTATCAGTGAAGAAATTATGGTTCTACATGTGCAAACAAAACTGGAAGCTGAGCCCTGACCAGTGTGGCTCAGTTGGTTGGAGCCTCCTAACTTGGTTGGTTCGATTCCTGGTCAGGGCACACACCGAGGTTGTGGGTTCGATCCCGGTCCAGGTGCAAATGGGAGGTGACCAATTGATGTTTCTCACATCAATGTTTCTCTCTCTCCCTTTCTCTCTTTCTAAAAGCAATGAAAAAAAAGAAGAAGAAAACTGGAAGCTGATCTACAAGGGGAGACAGGGAAGGTTTCCATGGAGGAACCACTACCTGAGTGAGCCATGAAGGATGAGAAGAGGTTAACTAGTCTCATGGGGAGGGGAGGGAACACAGGTGCAGAGCCCAGGGAAACAGAGTGGGCAAGGGTGCAAGGCAGACCCGGAGAGTGTGGGCTGCCTAAGGACTTCCTCACCCCTTCCAGAAAGAATCCAAAACACCCTCCTACTGCAGGTTCCATCTCCCCGGTTCTTAAGCCAAACCCTAAGGCACGGGAATTCCCTGCAGCTTCAGACTAGAATTGGCGGGGCTCCCACAGTCTTTGTGATCTGGTACCACACACCCACATGCTGATCCTGGGCTCTGTGCCCCTCTCATCGCCCCCCATCCCTCCCTGCCTCTTTCCTCATTCTTTCTGGCTCATTCTTTCAGACTCAGCTTGCATATCACCTCCTCCAAGAAGCCCTCTCCTAACTCTCTTCCCAAGCTTGCTTAGGCGCCTCTGCCTTTAGCTCCCTCAGTATCTTCTGCATATCTCCTTTATGGTACAAGGTATTTCATTGATTCCTCTAGTTCTTGTTACACAGTAGTCACGTGGTAAGTACTGGTTGAGTTAATATACACAAACTGTAAAGTGCTCTAAAAAATGGGACAATACGAAGACAAGTAGAAAAATGGACAAAGGACTGAAATAAAAATAGCTATTACTTATCAATTGTCTACCATATGCCAGGTAATATTCCAAGGGCTTTCTATGAATTAAATCACTTATCTTTACCCCAACCCCAGGACGTATGATTATTCCTGCATCTGGTGAATGAAAAATTTGGCCCAGAGAGGCTAAGCAACTTGCCTGCAGCAACATGGCCCACTGCCCTTGCCCACCCACCATTACTGAGTGTCACCTCCTCTACACTTGGCCCAGCTGCACTCGGGCCACTCCCAGGGACAGAAACACAGGCGGCAGGAACACAAGAAGATGCTCACCCCTGTCTGCACACTGAAACCAAACAACAGACGCTGGGAAAGCATGACAGTGGCTGGCACTGCCAGGGCTGGCAACAGTGCGTGTCCTTAGGGGCAGCCTCAGTCCATCCGGGAGAGGGCAGTTTGTCTGCACACGAGAAAATCCTGGGCCACTAAAAGCGGGATGTTCTCACCACGTCCAGTCTTTACTCAGATGTCACCTTCTCAGTTGAGGTGTTGGCTGTGTGTGTGTGTGTGTGTGTGTCTTTTCATCCGAAGTCCAGGGGAAAATCACTCAGAACCAGGGGGCAACCACCTCCCGAGAGCAAGTCAGCATCTTTGGAACCACCGATGATGTTTCAAAGGAAGGCACAGGGATCCTAGCCAGAATGTTCTCAGGACCCAGGGAAAGGTTTGCTGGTTTGAACCTAAATCCCAGAAGTGCATTTTTCCTCTTTATAAAATGAGTCACAGACCTTTGATAGCTTCAGCATCACCAGTCCTGACACCATATCTCAACTCCTCCCCTCGGTGTTCTGTGTCTCAGCCTCTCTGGGCCTCAGTTTCCCCACCTAGAAGCAAGGCCATTCATAGCTGACCTTGTTATGTTTCTGTGCTGTTAAGTTGCTAAATCCAAAAACCACGGAGAAGATTACATGATATCCGGGATGGCAGATACAAAGAACGAGACTGAGACTCCAGAAGGAGCTCACACCAGCACAATATTTGTAGAGCAGTGGGGCAGGGGTAGGGGCAAACCGTGGGCCTGGGGGTTCACCACAAAGGAGAGGAGAAGCTTTTCACCAATAGTGGCAAACTGATTTTTATCATTGTTTTGAGACCCTCTGCAGACTCCTACTGCTTGTACCTGGGGTGTGGGTGGGGCTCCCACTCCCCACTCTGCTTACTTTGGTCTTTGGTTTACCACTGATGATAAATGGCAACACAGAAACAGTTCCTAAGGTGGGTTTTTTTTTTTTTTTTTTAGTTAGTTGAGAGAGGAAAATAGTATCTGAGCTGGCAGGGGAATTAGTCTGTATTGGTCCATTTCCGAACCTTGACAGTGGTCAAGATTCCATCTGCCTCTTCTGGATGCCAAAATCAAATCCAGGATCAGGAAACCAATTGGGAGAGTCGATTTCCCCCTTGGATTTGCCATGGGTCAAGTTCGCAGTCAGATTTTCCATCACAGTCTGGCACCTTCCACTCAGAGGCAGTGGCCAAGTTGGACTGGTGTTCACATTACCACATAAAAGGGTTTTAAGTTCATTCATTAGCACAAGTCACTTACTTGCCACGCTTTGAAAGACAAAACATTAAGAACCCCTTAGGTTTGGGTTGTTGTTACTGGTTTGGAAAATGACCCACTTTTGAAAAACAAAAGGGTTGGTCAAAGTCTGCTGGCTTGGGAGTGGGTGCGTGAAGTGTGTTGAGAGAACAGCTGTGCCCAGGGAAAGGGACACCCGTGTTAACAAGAGGCTGAAAAGTGGACACCCTCTGTGGACTTTGTGATTTACTAGATGGCCTGGGGCCGCTGCCCATGACACGTGGGCTGTCCTGAGCCAGCTTCCCCTAGGCCTCTTCCACGGATAAGCTGGGCACCTTGAAAAGCAACGGTGATTCTAAAGGTCATGAACTAGGGTCGAATTCAGAGCACAGAGGAGAAGTTCCTGGCGCAGTTACAACTCGGAGGAAGTATCGAGACCATAAAAAGCCCAGGGGAGTTCGCCAGGACTTTAACAACTGTATCTTCAAGTGAAACTGACCCGCAATTTTCCTTGCTCCTCCTCTCCAGTCTGGTTTGGAAATCTAGGTTATACTGGTCTCATCAAGTGAGTTGGAGAGTCTTCTCTGTTTCTGTTCTCTGAAACCATTTGGATAAGAGAAAGATGATCTGTACTAGAATATTTTGGTAGATGTGCCTGTAAAACCCTGCTTTCTATGAGAGCTTTGCAAGAGCTGATTAAATTTCTTCAATACGGATTGCGCTACTCAGGTTTTCCCACCCTCCTTGAGTCTGTTTTGTTCGTTGTATTCTTTTCTAGGATATTGACCTTTTTACCCAAGTTTTCAAATTGAATGAGTTAGTCACAATATCTCAGGCTTGGAAAGATTGTATCCATCCATGAATAAGCAAAAGGGTGAGTCCAGGAAGTGGCCCCCACTCAGGCCAAGCGTGGGACCTTGGCCGAGCACTGATCCAGGGGCCAGCCCTGGAGTCAAACCTCCTGAATTTCTCTTCTCATCCCAACCTGAACATCTGCAACCGCAGTCTCCTCCTCTAGTAAATGGGTGTATCAACAGCTACCACTCAGCACTGTGATGAAGATCACAAAAAGTACTTGGTAAACTCCAAGGCCCCATCACTGGGAAGTTCCCATACTCTCAGACTTTCAATTTATAAATTCTCAAGAATGCAAACTCAAGGTCCAGACCAAAGGTGCTTCAAATAGCCCCAATGCCACCGAGTGTTCTCAACCACAGTCTGCCCTTTTTGTCTCAACCATCTTGGTGCTTACTGGTCTAGAGCAGTGGTTCTGGAAGCATCTGGGAACTTGCTAGAAATGCAGATTCTCAGGCTATCCTCCAAACCTCCAGAGTCAGAAACTCTGGGGTTGGCACTGCACTGTGTGGGGTTTTTTGTTTGTCTTCTTGTGTTTTGCTTTTCAGTTTCAGTAATCTGTGTTCTAACACGCCCTCCAGGGGACTCTGACACTGGTTTTGTGTTTGAGAGCCCCAGGTTCTCGAAAGTCACAGGGCATTTCCCATGCTTGTGCTCAGTTCCGAAGTGCTCTGAAAACATGGCAACTCCATTATGTTCAAGAAAGGAAAAAACAATAATCATGTTGAAGAAGTGAGTAGAAGAGAAGAGATAAACAAACATTACAGAAGTGAAAGCTGAGATCATTTTAAAAGATCAGTGGGGAGAACAGGGCGAGCGCTGCACGTTGGTGTGGGACGCCTCATTCAACGACATGAGTCAGTGTCTGGGGTGCACTGCCTGAAGGACTCGGAATTCAAAGAAATCACCCTGCCCCGGTAGCTCAGTTGGTTAGAGCATCATCCTGATACTCCACGGTTGAGGGTTTGATCCCCAGTCAGAGCACTTACAAGAATCAACAAATGAATGCATAATTAAGTAGAACAACAAATTGATCTGCTTTTCTCTCTCTTCTCCCCCTTCCTCTCTCTCCATAAAATCAATAAATAAAATTTTGAAAGAAAAAATTCAAATCGGCATCAACAGTGGAAACTCATTGACTTCTTGATTCACGGAAATTCAGAGAATGCTGGGCATCTGTGTGTTATGCTGAGGTTCAGGGGGACAGGGTAGCTGCTAGTGAGGGATGTTTCCCCAGAGTAAAGGCTCATCTGAGTCTGTAAAGTGTTGCTGCTTTGACCTATTTAGATAAGACAGCACTAACTGGTGTTCCCAAACCAGACCACAGGCGTTAGCTAACCAAAAGCTTTCCCGCACAGATGAAACTGCTCTGTTTCAGAATAAAAAGAGAAGCCTGGCAGAAAGTGCATTAGCAAGGAGAGATTAAGTCAGGTTTTAAACCTTTGAAGGACTAATTCACATTCCTATTTACAAGGTGAAAATCCAAGGAGTAACTTTGGATCTATCCCCAGTGGATGTATGAACCATCACTTACAACCATTTGTCCACAGGAACGACTGGACATGTATACCCAGAGCAGCTAAAATTCAGCGCTTAAAATGCATAACCCCCACCCTGTCTCCTGAGATCCGAGTCATTCACCTGGGGTGATTCCCATTTTTAACAAGCTCCCCAAGGGATACCGAGGCAGATGTTCCCAGGCCACAGGGCCGTCTGTCATGATGGAAGAAGAATCGGAATCAAGAGCGAGACTGGGTCGCTGCATACGCTTCATGCACACTGCTGGGGAAATGCAGTCTGAAACCAAAACACACCCTCCGAGGCCCTGATTTAGCACTTGTTCCCACAGCACAGATCAGGGAAGTCAGCAGTAAATGAGTAACGTGTTACATAAGTTGCTTTTCTGTATGCAGAACCTTAATCCACCAAAGAGAAGTTAAAATCATATAAAAAGCAACAGCCACCCCCAAAACAAATGCTGGGGAAGTGTAGCCAGGAGCTCCCCATCCGCCTTCTGCCAGGCGAAGCTGAGCCCTCCTCGGAGCTGAGAACCCTTGTGCCGCTAGAAGCGGCATCCTTTGGTAAAAGTGGTCAGGGAAGGGGGGTATGGGGGCACCTTCAGGGTTCCGCATTAGCACTGACACTGGCTTCATCAAGGCTGCCCTCTAAGCAGAACCGTGTGCTTGACTACACCTCTGACCCCTTGCTGAAAAGTTCTGGAATCACAAAATGCCCTCTGCTTGGGTCTTGTCCAAGAACCCCGAATCTCCCTCTCTGGAAAAGATTCCCAGCCTTTTCCTCTCTCCAATCACCCCAAGACCTGAATAGTAAGGTAGTTCTAACTAGAGTGTTAAAGGTTGACAGGGGTTGGGGCACTGATCATCCCTGTGACCACAGAAGATGTCAGGGTGGGTATGGCAAAGGCATGCCATGTATATAACATATGTGTTACTCCTTCTAATGACCCATCCTCGGGAGTTTTCTCAACACTGACCTAGAGACATCCACTCTGAACTTACTGGAGAATACACTTTAAGATTCAGAGGCATACGCCCTTACCTATCATTTTGATTATGTTACTCCAAGCAGCTAACATGGTGACTAACCCTTAGGAAGTTTTCCCAAAAAAAGAAAAAATAATTGATTTAAATTGACACTGGATGTAAAACTTAATTGTCACTCCCATATTGCCACAGTGCATGTCTCAAAATGCACTAGAGTCACCCAGGGTGCTTGTTACAAACCCACCTTCTGAGCTCCACCCCAGACACAGTAAATCCCACTCTATGGGAGCTGCATTTTTATCAGGGTGCCAGGTAATCTTACACACGGGCAACCTGAGAACCACTGCTTTAACCTCAGGACCCCAGTACTATGGGATGTGATTAAATGAGGGCCCTTCAGGAACACCCAAAACAGAGACAGCAGCTTCCTCCTCTCTATCCAGGCGTGGGCCCGAGGGGAGTAAAGAACACGGGAAAAAATGAGGCCAACAAGAGATCAGAGATGAGAAAGGTCTGGAGAAGCATTCCGGAACTAAGGTGGGAAGTGAATAAGGCCACCACCCATCCAAGCAGGCTTGTCCTTGCCTACCTCCCCCAATGTGGGGTAGCATGTCCCGTCATCAGATCGTGAACTGGAGGGCACAAGCGAGGCCCCAGGATGCAGAGCAAAAGGTGGGCAGCCTGCCCCACTTTGGAAAGTGGCAGGGAGGAAGAGGTGTGCCTTCGTCCAGACTTCTCTCCTGCGTCTCTCCTTCAGGCCGCAGGCTGGCAGCTAAAGTGAGCAAACCACCCTCCCTCAGGCTCCCCCTCTCACTCTGCAGCCACATTTTGAGCAGGACAGGGCACTTCTACCAGCCAGGGTACAGAGAATCATGCCCAGGTATCTCCCCCTGCACCTCAGGAGCCTCAGAAGCTCCCCAAGCCAGCCACCCCACCCCGAGACAGGGAGTTCCTCTACTGCCAGCAGTTGTCACAGGAGCGTCAAACACGGGTGTTTGTGCCAGGCCTCATTTACACAAGCCCACTCCTCCTCCCGGAGAGATGAATTTTTAAAACAAACAGCGTTTACATATGGTAGCAGGCAGATTCATGTCAGCATCAGGGATCCCCAGACGGAAACGGGAATCAATCTGGGGCAGAGACTGCTAAATAAATCCTGTCTGGGTGAAATTCCTCCCTGGAGAAAGAGGAACCTCAAAGCAGATTGCTCAGATTCCCCGGCAAGGTTCCCCGAGGACAGCATGCTCTCCCCAGTGGGACACGCTCAGAGCACTCAGAACTCCGAAAGCACCGTCACCGTCCTGTGTCGCTGCCCCCATCACCGCATCCCTCCGGGAGCTCTCCCAGCCCATTCCCGGGCACCCGGCCGTCCCTGTTTCCGCACACACCCGGGTTCCATCGATGGCCCTCCTCTATTGGACGCAGGTTCTCCACGCTCACGCAGGATTCCCTGACGTCCCAAGGCTTAGGGTTCCAGCAGCTGAAGAGAAAAATGCCACCACGTATCCAAGGAATACTACGCAGGTATCCGAGAAATGGGGGAGTGCACACAGAAGGTGCAGACAGCCAACCTGGAAGATCCGGCCACGAGGACTCAGTCAAGGAGTAATATGACTACGGGACAAATGTCAGGTTTGGGGGCTTGAATTACCTGGGTCATTGCCTCCTCTGTCCTTAATTTTAGCTGTGGGGACTTGCTTAGGGGGAGGAATTCTATCACCTTTGCTCCATTGCTTCCAGGATGGAGTAAGGAGGTGCCGACCAAAAGGATTAGCACAGGACGGGGACGGGGCAGCATTTAGGACCTAACAAAGACATGGGGCCACATCAGGCATGTTAGCTATAGGTGAAGGGCAAGAGGCTCCAGCTTACAAATGGGTGAGGAGAATTCCAAGTCCAAACTGGGTCTGAGAAGGACGGGACCTCAACCCAACCCTCACCTCCGTAAGGCATCAGTATGGGGGGTGCAACAGCTCCACCCTCTAGACTCCTTGTCACCCTACCCTGCAGAGCTCACTCCTGACTGAGGAGTCAGCTGCTGAACTGGGGTGTGGAGGTCTAAGCAGATGCAGGGGTGTCAGTGACTTGGTTGTGTGGCTTTGAGAGGGGCAGCCCAGGAAACTGAAGGCAAGGGCTCTGAGAGATGTGCGCTGGCCCCAAAAGGCACTGGCCCTCTGGGGACGTGAGTCTCAGATCCTGGTGGGCGAGGACTTTGAGCTGCCCTCACGGGAGAAGCTCCAGGGTTTCCATGGCCTTGGGTGCTTGTAAGTGCAGTCAGGAATTTTGGACCCATCCTAGGCCTTGGCTGCAGGATCAGTGGCTAGCCCGCCCTCCCTCATGAATGGGTGTCTGTAACCAATGAAGGCACGTGGCCAAGTCCATATGGCCCTAGATGAGAGAGACAAAGGGGAATTACAGTCTAGCTAAGAGTCAGGGGTGGGGTAGGGTGGGAGTCTTATGTATCTCCATAGGCTGCATACAAAGCCCCCCATCCACCATGGCCAGAGCCAAACGGAAGAGAAAGACAAGCCACGTACCGAGCCCATTCTCTGCCAGTGCTGCATGGCTGACTTCACACTCGCCCAGGTCTTGTTCTCCAACGTCATTCAAATCCAAGCCAGGCTGGTGGGACCCGTTTCCAAACTGCCTCTCATCCTTCTCAGATCCGGTGTCCCCATTTTCCATCCCATTCTGAGCCTTTTTCAGGGGCATTATTTGCAAGCCACTGGGGGTAGTCCTGTAAGACACCGTCTTGGCGGCCCGGTCACCTCCCGCAGGGGGCTTGGCTGGGTACGCTTTCTTGGGCTTGGACAGAGAAGGGTTGATCCGCTTCCGTTTATGAGAAGTGCTTTTGCTCTTTCCAGATTCTGAAGGTCTGGGAGAGAGTTTCTCCACCGATGGGCCTCGGCTGTCACGCAGGAGCTTGGAGGCGCTGGCCTGCTTCCCTGACTTGATCCGCTTGTCCTTGGACACGTGCAGCCCATTGAACTCGTCGATGAACTCCTCACAGTGCAGCAGATGGTGCTCTGGCTCCCACGTGTCCTCTGTGCTCCCGTAGCCTTTCCATCGGATGAGATACTCCCATTTTCCTTTCTTGTTCTTCCTCTTGTCTACAATCCTTTCCACCTGGGATACAAGAAGAGAGTCAGAAAAAAGAGAAAGAAAGGAAAAAAGTCAGTTCCAGACAACGAGAATAGCACAAGGCCCCCAGGACAGAAGCACCGCCCTGGCCATGGGACGAGCTGTTCACTGCCCAGGACACTTCTAGGAGCATTCAAGAGGGCTGGTTTATTTCAGAACATCACTGAATAGAACCCAAGGAACATGGTCATTTCCCATGATGAGTTTGTGATGCCATGCCTGGCTGATGGCATCTGTCTGTCCATCCACCTAAGGCTTACTCTTGCTTGAAATCCCACTGCAAGTTTTCACTGAAGATCTTTATTCTTGTCACTGCACCAAAGTACAATCAGACTTTTAAAGACAAAGTTGGTGTTGGTTTTCCAGCCCTGCTTATAATGATAATGATAATACATAATAACATTTATTGAGTATTTATATGGTAGGTACTATGCTGATGTATCCTTACTTCAAATAATGCTAATGACCAATAACATCCATTGGGCATACATTCTACTAAATGCTGGGCATGAATGTCCCCGTTTCCTTTGCCCCTGACAACAACCCGATGCTGTAGATATTCTTCCCGTGCCCACTTTACAGGGAGGAAACTCGGGCTCAGAGAGATTAAGGTGATCAACCAAGTTCCCAGCTGGTAAGGGCAGAGCTGGGATTGGAACCACTCTCCCCTGAGATTTTTCTTCACCATTAGGCCATAGCCTCTCTCATGACAAAAATCTTTCTTACCGGTCAAAAATGAATCAACACAGCCCAATTCCCCCCCATTCTGAGCCCCCAGCTATAACACCAGGGCTGTAACTGTGAGGCAAGGCGACTGGTACTATTGGTAGAGATCCTACTATGTGCCTTGCATATAACCTCATGGAGTATGCACCATATAACTCCCATTTGATGGAGGAAGGGCTGGAAGACGAGACAACCTGCCTATAGTGCAGGGCTAAGAGGTGGTGGGGGTGAGATTTGAACCCAAATCCATCTGGTTGGAAAGCCACGTGCTACTGTCTTTGTACCTTCACAAATAAGAAAACTTCCCCTGTCTTCGAGTAGTCCCATGGAAAAACTCACCTAGGGAAATGCCAGTCCTAATGCTAATAACCAGTGTATTTAGGTGAAGGGTACATGGGGGTTCACATGTTATCCTTTCAGCTTTGCTTTGGCTTTAAATTTTTTATTTAAAAAAAAAATGGCCCTGGCTGGCATAGCTCAGTGGATTGAGTGCGGGCTGCGAACCACAGGGTCGCCGGTTGGATTCCCAGTCAGGGCACATGCCTGGGTTGCGGGCCAGGTCCCCAGTGGGGGCCATGTGAGAGGCAACCATACATTGCTGTTTCTCTCTCTCTCTCCCCCTCCCTTCGCCTCTCCAGAAATAAATAAATAAAATTAGAAAATAAATAAAAAAAATAAAAAATGACAGAAAATTCCAATGCTCTACCTCAAAAAATAAAAAATTCAATGAAAAATTTAACAATTACATTCAAAAGTTCATTGTCAACATAACATACTTTTCTAGAGTGGAATTTTGACCTAATGACATTAAGCAATAAGTAAGGACTACACCCTCAAAACTTATGAAAAGAAAAAATAATATGAGGGGGAGAAGCAAGTACAGTTATCATTGGTGATTGGTGGGTAGTAGGTACATGGAATTCATTATATGACTGTTCATGTTTACGTGTTTAAATTTTTATGTTTAATTTTGCCATAATAAAAACAAATTTTCAAAACTGAGATTGTCTACCATAACAGAGGTTATGCAAAATAATTAAATGACTTGCATTGCTTTGCATTTAATAAATATGTAAATAGCCAAGCCATACTGCCTCCTCATAACACTGCTTCTTCAGAGACAATTTTAACTGTTTCATTAACTGATTTATCTCAAATCAAACTGGCCTGTTTCTATTAACATTTCTTTCCTTTTAAAATGCCCTCTGAACATCTGTTTTAGATTTATTACATAAGTTTTAGAAGTATCACACAAACTCTGTAACAGTTTTTAAAAAGTAAAATCATACCAAACTAATCCAACTTCCAATCTTTGGGTGAAGGAATGGGGCTAGCTACGTATTCATTTATGATAATGCTTAAAATTGAGAGTGTTTCTGGAAGAGCCTGCAGCTTTGCACATTTGGAGGAGGGTGAAGGGGGAAAACCTCCACAGATTTACGGAGGGAGGACAGTGAACAAGCCACCTGTCCTGCCTGAAACAGCAGCATTCCCAAGGCCCAGATTTCTTGGGAGCAAAGAGGGGTTGTGTTGACATGGGGTCTCTGGCTTCAGAAAGCATGTGCTTGGCTCCCAGCATGATGCAGAAAACCAAGCTAGACAAAGAGCCAACACAAGGAATAAATAGGTTTGTGGGTGGGTGGGTGGGTGGATGGATGGATAGATGGGAAAATGGACGGTTGGTAGACAGATGAACAGATAGGAGGATAGTAGAATCAGGGATGAATAGAAGGATAGACAAATGGACAGACAACTGGATAGATGGGTGAGGGGTGAAAGAGTGGGAGGAGAGGTGAGTCCAGGAACAAAAGGATGGATGGATAGCACTCACTCATCAAAATGAGCACGGTGTATAATATGTGAGAACACAGGCTATGAAGCAAGACAATGTGGTTTAAGTCTCCTGCTAAGTCTTTTATCACATGTTCTTGAGCAAGTTACTAAACCTCCTTGGGCCTCAGATGACTCATCTAGCTGGGGAGAAACAACAGTGCATACCTCATAGGGTGGCTGTGGAGAATATACAAATTAGTAGTTTTGCATTCCACAGTAAAGGTCACTTAATCCTACAAATCCCCCTGTGAACACAAACGTTGGTGGTATCTAAAGACAGACTGTTTCCCTACCCAGCAGAATACGACCCCCACAGAATAATCGATTCCTCCCTGGGAAGAAGACAAAGTCCAGCTACTTAGATAAGTCCGTCCAAACATGGGACATGGCGATGCAGAGGGGGAGCTGCTTGAGAAGCCCAGGGAGTCAGCAAGGGTGCAGCGTCTACACCCCTATTAGGAGCCATCCTGGGGGGGAGGAGCTTGGTATTTTCCCCTCCTCATTACTGAAGGATTGAGTCATAGTGTCACAAGTGGCTTTTTAGGTGATAGAAAGGCCACTGCTTCCATTTCTGGTCCCATCCACAAACCCATTTGGGTGGCTTGACAGTCATTTCTTCTTAGATTAACCCAATACCAACAATGAACAGCATTAACAGGATCATCCCTAATAGCCTGATATGCGGGGAGGAAAAATTCTTGGCTCTGGCACTTTCTAGCCACATGACCCTGGACAAGTTGCCCAACCTCTCTGGTCCTCAGTGTCCCCATCTGTAAAATGATAGCAGTAGTAGCGGGAATAGCAGCAGCCACCTGCAAGGATCTCTCCACAGTTTAAACATTCTTTTTAGTGTTTTTCAGGTTTAGAAAAACAATTGCATGTTCTGAAGGACCAAAACGCCCACAAGGAGCTCGGAGGAAAGCAGGCTCCCAAACACCTCGCCGCACTTTGAATGTGCCATCTCCCGAAGCCTCATCTCCTTCTCCCCACCCTGTGCGGGTCTTTCTGAAAGACCTGCTTCTCCTCGCCTTCTCAGAGCATCTCAGACAGAACCAGAATTCTAATTCGTTCGGTTGCTAACAAAAGCCCAGGTTATTCAGGACCGATCTCACATTGGACTGCACCATTCTGTCTGCAAAATCCTTTCTTGCCCGTAGACTCTCCCAACCTCCACCACTGTCCCCTAACCCCACACACAGGCTGACAACAGACATCTGGGCCCTCCCCTCACCCTACCTGAACCCATCCCCACCCTCTTTGCCCCCCTGCATGACCTAAAGCTCAGTCTCTCCAAACAGAGACAAACCTGTCAATTCCACATACTTACTAACCACCCTGTGGATGATATTCAAAAACTGTGTGCTCACACACACCTGCCAGCTTCTTTTTTCAAAGATAAGCAATCTGAGACCCTGGACTATTCCTTAGAGTTCACCCAAATCATTAATTAACATCTCTTCTCTGTGATCCCAGCTAATACGACACACCCTTCTCCTGAAGGTGGAGGCAGGAGAATTCTGATGCAATTGTTAGCAATGCCACAATGACAAGTAGATAGCTGTCCCATTAGGCAAAATAATGATGACAATCACCATCATTAGTACAGGCTAAGTTCCAGGAACTGTGCTAAGCACTTATTTACAAGGTGTTACAGTTCACGTTCATATCTAGGCTTTCGCATGGGCATTGTTCTCACACCGTTTGACAAGTGAGGAAACAGAGGTTCACAAAAGGTAGGTAACTTTCCCTGATCACACAGTCAGTAGGCGGTTAGCCAAGACTGGGACCCTAGTTCATCTGACTCCTCACCGGAGTCCTTAGCTACCTGGCCACACTGCACCAGAGGGAAAATCATCAGGCTGCTGGGGGACATGGCCCTTAAATGAGTGAGCACAAAGGAGCATGTGGTGACAAAGGACAGGAAGTGCTTTGATGGTGAAGAGAAAAGAGCTGTGACAAAGAACGGCAGTGCAGTCGTGGATCGGATGGGCAGGGAAGTTCCTCCGACAAAGACCAATCTACGCTGAGACCCAACCGGGCCTCAGAGATGGAGAAGAGCTGGGCCAGTGAGAGGCCTCCGCAAGCAGAGAGGTCACTTCCCACCTTCCTCCTCAGCCTAACCAAACACCACCACCTCACATTCATTTCACACAGATTAAGTGCCAGCCATTCGTATGTGATCCCTGCATATTAACTATATGTTACACATATGATCTCATTTAATCTTCAAAATAACCCAACAAGGCAGGTGATCTTACTCTTTTTTACAGACGATGACATCGAGGGACCCAGACCTCACCTCTAACAATCAGCAGGGAGCTAAGATGTTGTCCAGTGAACCTGGCTCCGGACCCCACACTGTCACACTGAACGACATCCACCTCCCACTTCCGTCTAGTGGGCCCAACCTGACCACGGCTGGCGGCCTATCTGCAGCTTCAGGCGCTCACCCTCAAGCCCTGCAAGGGCACAGAAAACCCGCAGCCCCTCTCCATGGTCTAGGAGTAGCCTCCTGAGCTTGACGCTCCTGAGGTCCCCTAGCATGCCAGGTGGGCTCCCTCCCCTTCTGCTCCAATTGTCCACGGGCTCAAATGGAAACAGGCAAACCAGCAATCATATTCCCTATCCCAGCTTCCCACCAAGCGAAAACAGCATATAAAATTATAATAACTTGGGAACCCAGGATTACCAATCAGGGATTTTTCCGTACTTGAAGGAATGTCCCCATATCAGATGAGACAGGGTCGAGAAACTCTGGGTTACTAGTATATGTCTTAACTTCTGAATGCAAAGAGCAGGCCAACTAAGAATAAAGGAAGATGCCCTGCCTAGTGTCCGCCCGTACATACTGTACAACAGAGCAGCCATCCCTAGACACTCCCTGATTCGGGACCTCCAGCCACACATCCTCAAGGACTCTGCATCCTTTCAACATCCTTGGATGGGTCCCTTGGAGGCAGAAAGGCACAGGAGCACATCATTACCACTTGGGGTATGAAGTCTTTAGGACAAACAAAGACAAGAGGATTTCTGGGAGCAGCTAGGTGTGGGCTGTTCCAGGTCTAGAAGACTGACTGCTTCAGATTATCTGGCCAGAGACAGCCGTACAAGCAGGTGGCACTTCCTGTTCGGTCCAGCAAAACGACATTAGGAAAACAGACCAAGAAATTCACCTCAGTGCCCTGTAATTCAATCTAGCCTCTGGGTGAGAGTCTGGACGGAGAGCTCAGTAGCACCTAAACAATACAGGTGCCAAGAGGAATCCCCACACCGCTCTGCTGGAAAATGCAAATCCAGAAAGACCGCTCTTTGATCAAGATGTACACAGACAGCCCTGGCCAGGTGGCTGAGTTGATGGAGTGTCATCCTGTACACCAAAATGTGGCGATCCCCGGTCCAGCACATAAGAGAGGCAGCCAATCGCCACTTAAAAAAAATAAAATTAAAAAAAAAAACATAGACAAAAACTGGTATCAGCAACCGCCTCACAGGACATATTTATAAAAACTTCTAAAGCATATAATGATCCTAACTAAAAATTCTCAATCAAATCTAAGAAAAGCACTACTACACATTTATTAACATTTGTCCTCTTTCCAAGGACTGCAGAAAATATGACCTCTGTTTTTAAGAGAGAGAGGAAAAAAGGGTAGCTGATGAAATAAAACCAAGAGGTTGAAAGGAAACTAAAATTAAAAAGACTCATTTACATAAGAAAGGAGGTAAGGAAACCACAGAATAAATGCCAGCAAAGAAATAAAATTCCCCCTGGAACCAGGGAAGGATAGAATCCACACGCTGAGAATCAAATCAGTGATGTAGACAACATACTTGAAAAGCTCTCCAAGAATGCAGAAGAAAAGAACACAGACTTAAAAGAAAACTAAGGAAAATGAGAATAGATATCCAGGACAGTTAACAGATACTCAGCCAACGTACGTCTAGCAGAGGGGAAAAATGAAAATGGAACAAGAATACTAAGAAGGCATAATAGAAGAAATCTCTGTATCTTGAGTCTATAAACAGATCTCCGTGGTGGAAGAAGCAGAGGTTGAAAATATATCGACTTTTTCTCTATTCTTGCAAAACTTCTTAATGTCAAAAAATTAAACTCCCCACCCTCATACCACAACTCCCCTCCCCCCAGCCAAAATGATAGGACAAAATGAGACAGACTTCAGAGAACATTACTAAATGCCAGATCACAAGTTGAAAAAAATAAATATTGTAAACTTCAGAATTTGAAAACCAATCAAATGGACCCTCAGATGACAAGGAAGAAGGAAGACAACTCCAGTGTTAAGGGACAAAATTTAAACTAGTCATTTAAATAAATGAGCCTGGAGGATCTTGTAGTGGCAGCAAATAAGAAAAGTGTTCAAAAAATAAGTAAATAAATAAACCCCAAATGATGGGGGAGTGCCTAAGGCGCCCACTCAAAGAGTTCCCCACGGCAAACTCTGGGAATAACAAAATAAACAGTGACAGCACCAGATTTATAACCCAAGGAATAAAACAAAGATCCATGAGTTTATCTGAATAAGCAAATCAATGAATTATCAGAAGTTGGCCTGCAGGCCAAATCTGGCTTGAGCCTGTTTTTAAAAATGAAGACTTAAGTTAAATACAAAGATTGACCATGCCCACGCACGAATGTGTTATCTATCACACTGCAAGAGTAGAGTTAATCCTGGACAGAGACCTCTGGCTCACGAAGTCTAAAATATTTGCCATCTGGCCCGTTACAGAAAAAGTTTGCTGACTCTGAAGTAACTAACAAATTGGGAGAAGGGTCAAATAGTCCTCGTCGAAGTTTTCCAATGGTAAATGTAAAAGAATAAGGTAAATAGGAAAAGCAGCATTAGAGCACCACAGGAATATCTGCTATTGCCAAGATCCACAGAAGAATGGTAGAATTAATGAGTAAAACTTTAGAGAAATAGGATATTTGCATAGCCTCCCCGTATCTCCCCCAACACATGAATTAACCACCGTGATAGCTCTAACAGATGCCCACCAACTGATACTCCTCCCTTTAGGAGGTGGAACTGAACGCTTCTCACCTCGAGTGACTGGACCTAATGTCTCCTTTCTAACAACAGAGTAAGTGAAGGAAAAACTGTGCAGGGGAGAAACCTGGCAACCACCAGCGATCAAAGTTACATCCCTAGTGATAAACCAGGCTGAGGTCATACATACTCTGACACGATTTGCTAAGAAGGCCACTTCCCCTTTGTGATATGATCCCCCAAACTCATAACCTCATGAAAAAATATTAGACAAACCCAAATACAGGAAGTCTACAAAATACTTGACCAGTATTCTTGAAAAATGTCAAGGTCATGCAATGCAGTGTAAGACCAAGATACTGCCGTGGACTGGAGGTTACTGAGGAAAAGTAGTAACTAAATACAATATGGCATCCTGGATTGGTCCTGAAACAGAAAAGATATTCATGGAAACACTGGTGACATCCTAATAAGGTCTATAAGTTCAGTGCCCAGGGCAGCACCCATGTTAATTTCCTCATTTTAATAAATGTACATAATATCAGACATAAATAATCATGAAAACTGGTTAAGGGGTATAGGGGGACTCTGTGTACTGTATAACTTTTTGAAATATACATAATTATTTCAAAAGTGTTTTTAAAAGTACTACTATAGATTGTACTAAAATTTTTAAAGCACCTGTACAATAGTAATAACAACTCACTTAGTGATAAAGAGTTAAAATAATAAACAAAAATATATCAGGCAGGATCAAGTTTTGTAAAGAACATCAAAGTAAAATTGAGGAGCAAAATGCATTCAATTAGAAAGGAATATTTTTTAATTAAAAATACTAAATATATAATAGTTATGAACTTTTCTGCATTGAATAGATCAAAAAGTAACTTTTAAAAATTCAATAGAAAATTTATGAAAACAATTTGAACTGAAGACCTAAACTCAGTAAGTTCAGACTAAGATCAAGTAGACAGAAAATATGGCTACAAAGAATCTGAATTAAACAAATATGATGTTCAATCAGGTAAATATACATATTTGCATCAGAAATTAAGTGAAAGTAATGAAAGTAAACATTCTCAATCAATAACTTGATAGCCAATAAAAATATCTTTCAAAAAGGAAAAAGACTTCCTCAGACAAAAACTAAGGGAATTAACCTCCAGCAGACCCACTCTCCACAAAACACTAAAGGAAGTTCTTCAGACCAAAGGAATACGATACCAGACAGAAGCTTGGATCTACACAAAAGAAATAAAGAGCATTGAAATTGGGATAAATGAAGGTAAAAATAAACTCTTTTCTTCTTACTTTTGATTGCTCTAAAGTAAATGTCTCTCTTCAACAAAAAGAGCAGGACTGCATTGTGTTCGTGGCATGTGCAAAAGTAACTCGCACGACAACAATAGGGAAAGGCGGGGGAGGGGATGGGAATGCATTGTTGTAAGAACGTTAAATTACATGCGAAACAGTGTAAGTTACAAGGTAAACTGAGTAAGGGTATGTAATATAAGTTTAAGAGAAATTACTTTTAAAAAGAAACAAGAAATGAATAACTACAAAGGTAAAAAGAATCATGAGAAATGTCGAACTTCTTAAAATTTTTTAACTCAAAAGAAGGCAGAAAAATAAAACAAAGAACAAATGGAGCAAATAGAAAACAGCTAGCAAGATGAAAGATTTTAATACAATTATATGAATAATTACATTAATGTAAACGGCACACACATCCAACTAAAAGGTTAATATTGTCAAATTGGACAAAAAAGCAAGACCACTGTATGTTGTTTCTAAGTAATCAACTTTCAACCTGAAGACAAGGCTTACAATTAAACAATGGGAAAATATACTGTGAAACAATAAAAAGAAAGTTTGAGTGATTATATTAATATCAGACAAAGCAGAATTTAGAACAAAGACAAACAGGAACATCACATAACAATAAAAGAGTCAGTTCTCTAAGAATATATAACAAGACAAAATGTTTATAACTTAATAGAGTTACAAATATATGGAGCAAAAACTGAGCAAACTGAGGAAAGGAGAATGAGACATATACACAATTATAGTTAAAGAATTCAATATTCCCCTATTCAATAATTGATAGAACAAGAAAATATAAAATCAATAAGGATACAAAATACCTTAAAAGAACTATGAATCAATTTGACCTAACTTATAACAGACTTCACACAAAGACAGCAGAATACACATTTCTGTCAAGGGCACATAGTACACTTACCATACTCTGGGCCATGAAACAAACCTTAAAAAGTGCAAAAGAACAGCCTGGCTTGTGTAGCTCAGTGGATTGAGCGCGGGCTGGGAACCAAAGGGTCCCAGTTCAATTCCCAGTCAGGGCACATGCCTGGGTTGCGGGCCGGGTCCCCAGTGAGGGCCATGTGAGAGGCAACCATACATTGCTGTTTCTCTCCCTCTCTTTCTCCCTCCCTTCCCCTCTCTCTAAAAATAAATAAATAAAATCTTAAAAAAAAAAGTGCAAAAGAACAGAAATCATATAAACTATATTCTCTGACCTTAAAAAAATTAAACTATAAATTAACAAAAATATATCCAGAAAACTCACCCATAATATTTGGAAATTAAACCACATACTTTTAAATTAACACATAGATCAAAGAAGTCTCAAGGGGAACTTTAAAATATCTTAAACTAAATGAAAATGATATAAACACAACATATGAAAATTTGCAGGAGGCAGGTAAAACAATGTTCACAGGAAAATTTATAGCATTTTATACTTATACAAGAAAATAAGAAAGGTCTAAAATAAACAATCTAAATTTCCATCCTAGAAAACTTTTTTAAAAAGAGAAAATTAAACTCAAAGCTAGCAGAACAGAAGAAAATATGATAGAAAGATAAATAAATGAAATTTAAAACAGTAAAATTATAGTCTCAATAAAGTCAAAAACTGGCTCAACAGAACTCTAGCTAGACTTAGCAAACAATAAAGTGAGAACACAACCTCGAACAGCATGAAAGAGTACCATATTTTTCGGACTATAAGACACACCAGACCATAAGACGCACCTAGGTTTCAGAGGAGGAAAATAGGGAAAAAGATTTTGAAGCAAAAAATGTGGTAAAATATTTAATAACATAAGCAACATAATATTTCACCAATGTAAATGTAAACAGAATGCAGGTAAGCTACATTCAAACTATAAGACGCACCCCCATTTTCTTCCCAAATTTGGGGAGTAAAAGTGAGTCTTATAGTCTGAAAAAATATGGCAGATACTCACAGAGACCCACACATGCACATTTAGGTCTATAATCTGTGGTTGCCATGGGCTGGAGGAAGGGTGAGTAGGTGGAACACAGGATTTCTAGCACAGTGAAACTACTCT
Organism: Micronycteris hirsuta; assembly: GCA_004026765.1. Lineage (NCBI taxonomy): Eukaryota > Metazoa > Chordata > Mammalia > Chiroptera > Phyllostomidae > Micronycteris > Micronycteris hirsuta. Next base: position 14,693 of record PVJI01005159.1, on the reverse strand, counting down.
GTACATTATAACGATGGCTACATGTCATTACGTGTCTCCAAACCCAGTGTGCACAGCACCACCGATGAGCCCCATGTAAACTACGGACTTTGGGTGATAATGACGTGTGGATGTAAACTCATCAATAATTTTAAAGACAAACGACGGACTGATGAAATAGTGACATTTATAACAAGGAGTTCATGTCCAGGCTACATTAAAAAACTTTGAAATCAAAAACAATAAAAATGGGCAGAGAGCCAGAATAAAAAATTCAAATAAGTAAAAATGGACACAACCTAATAAAAAGTGGAGTCACTCTCATCGCTAATCAGGGAAAGTAAAGACAACACAATAACAAAGGCAAAAAGAGGTTGACGATACGTGTCGTCAAGGTTGTAAGGAAACAGCCACGTGTGCCCTGCGTCGGAGTGCAAAAGGGTACACCCTTTGGGGAGGGTGATTTAACAGACACCCATAAAAATGTAAAATACAGATACCAGATATCTTTAAAAAAATTTAATGCCCCCTGCCACACACACACACACACACACACACACACACCACTAGTTCAGGCCAAAGGGCCATAAGCTGAAGACATGTGTGTCCCTGCTCTCCTTCCTCCATGCTAGTAACCAGGGACCATGTGATGCTTTAGGTGCAGCAGAGAATAGTGAAGCCTCCACCATCAGCCAGAGCCCCGGAGGGACTGGATGAAGCCGAACCCCACAACAGCCCACGGTGCACAGAGTGAGAAATACATCAGTGTGGTAGTAAGCCGCTGGGAACAAAACTGCACAAACCTTCAACTCAGCAATTTGGCTTCCAGGTAGCCATCCTACTGTACACTATTTCTAACAAAAAGAAAAAAAAAAGAAATAAAGAGTACTGTAGGTAATCATTTGCCAAAGAATGATTAAACTAATTAAAATAGGGCTATATTCTTTGACATAATAGTATGAGCCCATTTATGTAAAATATGCATATGCAAATGACAAAGGCTTAGAACAATTCATTGTCAATTGTCTATAACTACTGCTTAATTATTAACAATGGTTGCTCTCAGCAGGCAGGTGAGACAGGAGAGGCACTCGGAGGGTCTTTAAGTTTTATTCAATATTCTTCTGTACTGTTTAGCTTTTTTCAATGCAAACTATTTATATAGTATCTGTGCCATTTTTAAATCAATAAAAATATTTTTTAAATTAAGACATTTCCTAAACAATTTAAATGACCAGTTAAAAGATATAATAGAAAACCTGAACACATTCCAAAAAGCAACCAAAATGATTAAATAGCAAAAGTTGACTTTAAAAAGAACTATTGAGAAACTCTAAGTAGAAAAACCACAAAACTCTACTGCGATATTATAAAGAGCTCAGATGAATGGGAGTGTGTGTGTGATGTTTCTGGATGGGCAGTCTTAATATATTAAAGAAGTCAGACTGCAACAAGCTGATCGATAAAAATAATGCAGTTACAATAAAAATCCCAATGGATCCCTTTTCAGAACTCCATAAAATGATTCTCAAGTACCTCTGGGAGAATAAACAAAACTAGTGAGAGACTTTGAAACAGAGGAACAATGAGGAGGCACTTCCACCGTTATATAGTAGAACACAATATCAAGCCACAATCATTGTGAGTATAGTATTGTGGGTGGAAAAAAATATCAACTGAACAATAGAGGAAGCTTAGAAACATCCTTTATGTACCAGGAAACAGAATTCACTTTAAAAAATAGCATGAGCCCTGGCTGGTGTAGCTCAGCGGGTTGAGTGCAGGCCCGTGAACCAAAGGGTCACCAGTTTGATTCCCAGTTGGGGCACATGCCTGGGTTGCAGGTCAGGCCCCCAGTTAGGGGCGTGCAAGAGGCAACCAAATGATGTTTCTCTCTCTCCTTCCCATACCCTCTCTCTAAAAATAATTAAATAAAATTTTTTTTTAAATAGCCTGAAAAAATCAGTGCCAAATGGAAGAATTTTGGGATAAATGGCACTAAGACAATTAAACAGGAACGGTGTGGGAAACAGATCCTCACTTCACAATAGAGGGACCAGAGTTTGGGGGTTTGTTTGAGAAATTAATTTCAGGAGATGCCAAGAGTCAGAAAGTTGATACACACACACACACACACACACACACATTCCCCACTACTACCACCACTGCCACACAAAACTATGAAAATCTAGAAGAAAACAAGAAAAAAAGAGGTAGATAACTATCTGATTTTTAGTTAACATATATCTATAATTAATATTTTTTCACTCAGAAAAAAGATTGTTCATAAAAACAGAAACAAAATCAAATGGTACATAGCAAAATGGAAAAAAATAGACATATGTCAGACAAAAGCTTAAATAATTAATCTATGGAGATCTCAGGAATATTAAGTCTATAAACGAGCAAAGTACATGAAGAACCTATTCACACATGGAATATAGAGAGCGCTATTAAATATGTAAAAAAAACACTTTATCTCGTGAATGAGCAAAAAGTATAAACAAAGACAAGAAAGAAGTTCTGGCTTTTTCCATTAAATTAACAGCGACAGTTCTGAAAATCAGTAGCACTTCACGCACACGCAGGGATGATGAGCTGGACGCTGCGGATGCACCTTGTGAGGCGGCACAATGACTGGGGGGGACTTCGCCGCGGACTGAGCCTGCCCTGTCCATCCCCTTTGACTTAGCACCGTCCCTTCAAGGACTCAGAAACCTTCGCAAGGCATCCTGCATGCTTACTGCAGCATTACACAGAAACAGGCAAACCTTTAACAAACAGGTTAAACGGAAACATGCATGCTCTGAAAGTTATATGTATGGATAGGTTTTAATGATATGGACAGTGATGAAATAATTAATGAAAAACAATGATTTTCACAGTTTCAGGGAATCCTAGATTGTTCCAGCAATGGCTCTCAACAAGTCACATCTTGCCCTGACTCGGGTGGCTCAGTCGTCCCGCAAAGCAAAGGGTGGCCAGTTCCGTTCCTGGTCAGGGCACAGGCCTGGGTTGCAGGCCTGGTTCCTGGGGACAAGTGTGCAAGAGCCAGCTGATCAATGTTTCTCTCTCACATCGATGTTTCTCTCCCTTTCTTTCTCCCTCCTTTCTCCTCTCTAAAAATAAGTAAATACATCTTTAAAAAAAAAAATAAGTCATCTTTCTGTGTCCATGCCCTTTTGCAACTCAGCTTGGCCACTCTTCCCATCAAGGGACAGCGCGTGTTTTCCAACTCTTCAATCTGGACTAGCCTGGTGGCTCGCTTAAACCAACAGAAGGCGGTAGAAGTGGCTTTGTTCAATATCAAAGGCTAAAGAAATAAGCCTTTAAGAGACCCTGTAGCTTCTACTCTGGCCACCATGGTTCTCTGCCCTGAGGCCACCAGGTAAAGAAGCTGGTCTAGCCTATGAAGGATGAGAGTAGGTGAGGAGTCCAGCAGCCGGCAGCACCACGTGCTGGCAAGGTGGGCAAGGCCCTCTTGGACCTCCCGTCTCAGCTACACGAGGGAGCCCAGGTGACACCAACAGAGCAACCACCCAGCCCAGCCCTGAATTATGAGAAACAGTAAGTGGTTATTTTCAGCCACTAAGTCTATGACGGATGCATCATGATATAAAATTTCATTACAGAATTAGCCCAATCATGTAGAATACACACACATACAGAGCAGAAAATGGTCACAGAAATGCTATTTCCAGGAAGTAGGATTAGAGGTAATTATCTTCTTTACACTTTAACCTAGTATTTACAAAGCTTTCTTTTATGCATAAAATATATACATAAATAGCTTTATGCTTTAGGAATTAATTTATCTCCCCAACTGCACTGTGACCTCCGTGACAGTGGAGCCTATGTCTTTCAACTGTGAACCCCAAAACTTGTCACCAAGTAGCCACACAACAGATGCTGGACAAATGAAAGAACATGGAGAGCCTTGGGCTTGTTGCCTCCCCAGATTCAGGACTGGGCTGCAGCTGCCAAACCCCTTATTGCTCCCTAGATTGCCCCTCTGTCCACTGGACCAGACCCAGGGTCCTTGGGTCCATGACCACTCATCCTAGTTGTCCTATGGCAGTGTTGCTTACTCTGTGCTGGCTGAGGCCACAGGACCTTCCTATGGGGTCCTCTAGGGACTGTTCTGGTTACACCTCATCATCCTGGGGCCAGGGTCTCCTCCATGCCTGGCTCCTGGCTGATGGGGATTCCCCCCTGCCCTCCCAGACCTTTGTCTCCAGAACCTCCCCTCCTGCCTACACTTGCATAACAACACTCACCTGTGGAATCACTGCGTTGGAATCAAACGTCAGTCGTGTTCAGGTAATCAGAGGAGCCCTACTCTCTCCGCTTTCCCAGCAGCACAGCGTTCGTGTGCCCACTGTCATGCCTCACACTCAATTCCAAAGCTCACAGCATGATGCTTCGAGCTGCAGAAGGTGGCAGATGTGTGCACATGGTCGGGGGACTGTGCCGTGAACGTGACCAGTAAAAACTCAAATACCTGAGCTCAGCAAAACGTCTGTCCCAGCTATCAGTGAGATACATCAGGGGACGCTCTCTGGATACTCACCAGCTAACTCCTTCTTTCCTTCCCTCATCTGAGCCAGACATTGCTAGTCCATCACAGCACGTGCCAGGATCAGACCAGACGGACCCAAGATGCTCAGCACAGGGTCGAGTACACAGAAGAACTTCGTAATTATTCTTTTTTTCAATATAACACTCTAGGCAGCCACAGCTACTCTCTCAGAACTCATATAAAAGATGGAATTTGTTTATTCATTCAACAAATAATTACTGAGTGCTTATCACACGCCATGCACAGTAGTGGACACCAGAGTTGCAATGGTGAGTGAAAGCAAATGTGGTTTTTACTCTCATGGAGCACAAAGTCTGGAGAGGAGGGAGGCAGACATTAATGAATGTCACCGATCAATATAGAATGACAAAGTGAGAAACTGCCCTAAACAGATGGAATGATGCTCCATGGCAGCGGACCTGTTCCAGGCAGTCAGGAAAGCCTTCTCTGAAGAAGCAACACTCTGGCTGAGAATGGAAGGAAGAGGTGCCATTACCTGAAAGAGGGAGTGGGGGGGGGGCGCACAGAGCGAGGAGAGGTTCAGTCAGAGGGAACAGCATGTGCAAGGGCTCTGAGACCAGGAGGGGTGTGATCAGCTTGAGGAGCAGAGAGGTGGTGTGGCTGAGCGAGGAGAGGGAGAGGAGTAGGATGGGAACTGAGACTGAGAGGTAGGCAGGAGCCAGACCCCGCCCCATGTCAAGAGCCACTCCAGGGTGTGGCAGATAAAGGAGCTAGGGAAGGTGGAGTGACATATCCCCTGGCCAGACCTGACATGCTTACACCCTAGTTAGGAGCTTCCTTGCCACCAGCTTTATGGAAAAGTGCTCATTCTTGTCTTCTCTGTACCTTTCCTTCAGGATAACACAACTCTCAGCTACCAAGGGATCAAATCCCACATCAAGAGTTACTAAAAAACTCAGAGCAACATTTTAAGAATGTTGGTCGAGGGACTTGGATGAATCACAACTTTGGACTCATCTTCTGGCTGATGAAGTGAAGGTCTGAGCTGCAGCAGTCACAGGTTTCCCATCTGCGTTCTGGGGAGTCCTACGAGTGGATGGAGGAGTCCCAGGAAGTCACCTGGGAGCAGCCCAGTCACAACTCCACCTGCTCAGAGCCAGCAACTCTGCTTGGGCATAGACATCAGAAAACTGCCTGGTATGGCACTGGATGCTAAAAAGAACATTTTTAGACAATAAAAATACTTATGGAAAAACTTAAGCAACATAATCCTAGTTCAAGGAGCCTTCCAGAAGTTTCCTTCCAGTTCTATCATTTTAAATGCCCTGTTAGGGGTAAAAACTTCAAGAGGCCAGAGCACAAAGATCCTTCAGGTTGGCTTGTCCAAACTCCAGACACTTTAGTGGCCTCATTCTGAAGTGCAGATCCAAGGTGGAAGTCATAACCCTTTCCTAGCATTTAACAGAATCAACGTAAAAAAAATTCCCTGTTTGTACCAGGATGGCCAGATCCAGCATTCCAGAGAAGCAGCCCTGTAAAGTTAGGGGACTGCAGCTTATCTGAACCCTGGCACAAGTCAAAGGTTGGCGGTGTCAAGGGTGCTGTTATTCAAGGCACAACTGTTCCATTGCCATTCACTGGGAAAATTCCAGTAAGAGACCATCAATATCTTTTAGACCACAAGTGTTTCCTCTTTGGTAGGGTGATGGGATACTGAAGCAGGCTAGGTGACCTTACAATTAACCAGAAAGCAAAGCAGAATCATTCTTCTATCAGCAGAAGAGATTAGAGGACAAAACCTCTCATTGCTGGAGCAAAGATGGTGCCCCTCCCTCCCTTAGGTCTCATGGGAAGGTTGTGAAGGATGTTTGCTGAACGGAAAACCAGAATGAAACGGGAGAATAGAAGGAAGCTCTCACTGACCCATCAAGAATTGGAAAAGTCACATCTATTACCTTAGTACATCCTCAATACCCATTATGAGGATGCCAATACCCTCCTACTTTGGGCGTGAGGTTCAGAGAGGATTTGTATCAAGGAGAAATCTCAACTTGTTCCATGAGACTGTAAGGGGCATCACTTTACCCAAGAGACAGTCAATAAATAAGAGCCGGTAGTCAGACTTCCATGTTTAAATGAGTGAATAAATGGATTTTTTAATTTATGAATGAAAAGTACTAGAAGTCCATTTTGTAGTTCAAATTGTTCTCTGTCCCCAAGCATAAAGACAGAGCAGACAGGAACTGATGCAATCCTTATTTATTATAAAGCAAAGTGAGGCAATTACCTATCTACATTCCTATTTTTAAATACAAAGATAAAAATGCTCTTCCTGTTTGCAAATTGAACAGGAGCATAAGACACCAAACGAGAGAAAATACAAATAGAAAGCACAGTGAGTTCTGCTGTAACTTTTTTTAAAACGCAAATTTGTTCCAACGCAATTGATGTAAGGGAACAATATGAGCGTAACACAGATTCCGCACTTGCTGGTGCACATTCACCAGAAACACTGGGTGAATGCAGAAAGCCACACCCAGCCAAATGACCATGTGCAGTACACAAACCGTGCACATCGGCACACCACACACGTCCACCAGCTGCCTCAGTGCATCGTGTGTTCAGAGTCACACTTGTCCACAACTTTCCTTCACTAAGATAACCCTCCTTCCTCGCTACACAATCACTCAGAAGCTGTAGCCCTTCTCACACCCACTTTCACAAGCCAACGTCCAGTCACATTTATTGCAGCCATGCATGTGTTCCTTAACCATTTAATGTGCAGAACGGTGGTACCTTCTTTTTCATTACTGTGTCCCTAATAAAGTGTTTGAGTTTTGTGCCCTAACCCCACTTTTCCCTTAATCCCTGTGGGTTTTTTTATTTTTTATTTTTTGTACTTATTTTAAATTGAATCTATTGGGATGACAGTGGTCAACAAAACCACATAGGTTTCAGGTGCATAATTCTATAAAACACCAAGAGAATATTGCATTGCATGTTCACCACCGCCAAGCCAAGCCTCCTTCCATCACCATTTATGCCCCCTTTACCCTCCTCTACATCGCCCACCCTCTCCCCTCTGGTAATCACCATACTGCTGTCTGTGTCTATGAGTTTTCTTTCTTACTCCCTTCAGTTTCTTCACCCAGCCCTCCAACCCCCATTCCCTCTGACAGCTGTCAGTCCGTTCGCTCTCTCTGAGTCTGTTTCTATTTTGTTTGTTTATTAAGTTCATTAGTTTATTTTTTTCATTAGATTCCACATATAAGTGAAATCATAAGGTTCTCATCTTTCTCTGACTGGCTTATTTCACTTAGCAGGTCCATCCATGCTGTCGAAAAAAGTAAGACTTTCTTCTTTTAAATAGAAATGGCTGAGTAGTATTCCATTGTGTGAATGCACCACAGCTTTTTTATCCACTCATCTACTGATGGGCACTTGGGCTGCTTCCAAATCTTGGCTACTGTAAAGAACACCACAATGAACATAGGGGTGCACAGGAGGTCTGTCTGGGAAAAGTGCAGCCATTGTTAATATAAGAACAGTTTGTGCAACGTCGATGTAACCTGGCAGCCAAGGAGCATGGACTGGAATGTCTCCACTGGAATGTCATTGGAATGTGCAGGTGTGAACAATGACGACTTCACTGTGCTACTCAGTGGGGGCAGTAGATGCCACTGAGTGAGCATGTGTACTGTGTGGCCATCACATTCAAAATGACTGAGTACAGCAACAAATCTGCATCAATTTTGAACATTCTTCCATGGAAACTATTGATTCAGAAGGCCACAGCTATGGGCAACTGGTGATTGGCAGCTTCATTAGGACAACGTGCCCGCTCATGCATCACGTCTAGTGCAGAGTTTTTTGGCGAAACATCAAATCACCCAGGTGACTCAGCCCCACTACAGCCCAAATTTGGCACCCTGTGACTTCTAGCTTTTCCCAAAACTAAAATCACCTTTGAAAGGGAAGCAATTTCAGACTATTGATGAGATTCAGGAAAATACTGCAGGACAGCTGATGGTGATTTGGAGAAGTCAAAGGAAGCCCCAAGGTGCCTACGTTGAAGGGGACTGGGGCATCATTGTCCTGTGTACATTGTTTCTTGTATCTTATATCTTCTCCAATAAATGTCTCTATTTTTCATATTACATGGCTGTATACCTTCTGGACAGACCTTATATATTTTTCTGAATTAGTGTTTCAGGTTTCTTGGATATATTCCCAGAAGTGGAATTGCTGGATCATAAGACAATTCTACTTTTAATTTTTTTGAAATAACTCCATACTGCTTTCCATAGTGGCTGTACTAATCTGCTTCCCCACCCCCCACCCCCATGGGTTCTTTAATTGCATGGTTCTGCATAGCACAGTGATTTTTAGGAACACCCATATCAAATGAGAGCAGAAATACTGTTCTTCCATAGTTGATTAAATTTTTAAAGGAAATACACAGCATTACAAATTGGTATAACCCTTCTAACAGCCAGATGGCAATACAGTGTGGGGCAAAAGTAGGTTTACAGTTGTATGTGAACCAGAGTTTATTCTTGCATTATTGTTTATTAATTATTGTGTTATTTTCCATACAAATAACTGTAAACCTACTTTTGCCCCACCATGTATTTACCAAGCTACAGCTGTATCTTGTGACCAAGTAATCCCATTCCAGGAGACACATGACAGAATTCAACAGGAAATGGGAAATAAGACGTGTGCCTTAAGATGTTCATTGACACTGATGTGTATGTGTGAAAGTGTGTATGTGTGTAAAGCCACCAAACTTCATAATTATAAACACTCTGTAATTGAACAGTAAATGACTATTATATTGTTTGTTAGGCAAAAAGGAAAAATGTACGTAAACTGATTAATAGCATGAAATCAAAGAGTGAGAAGACAATTTGCTCACACACACACAAGTACACAGAGTACTTGTGTTTTTTAAATTTTTAAAAAGCTAAGTCATAATTACCCATTTTTAAAACATCAGAAATAGTTCTTCACTGCAGATCACATATACAGCACGCCACTTATTTCAAGATTTGAAGGAAGCAATTTGAAATTTTAGTTTCATGAAGACGTATTTTTGTTGCAGTGCAAATCTGAATTCTGAACTACAGCTGGCGATCTTCAGTTTGTCACTAAAACTCATTTGCAGCCCCGCAGTTTGCTGTAAATATGGAAACAATCGTCCCTCTGCAACATGCAAACACACAGGGCAAAACATACCAACAGAAAGTAAAGGTTTTGGTTCTGGTTTTGTTGAACAACAGCAAACTGCACGGTGCCGTTACACTGATTGTGTCAGGGGAGAAAAGATGGGAGGGCTTGGTGGGAGCAGGGCCACTGCCAGGAAGACAACTTTCTGGACAAACCAGATGGTCGACAGGAAGTGGGGCATTTTCATGGTTAGCACAGAAGGAACCACCCAGTGGATTCTGGGAAATATGTAAAGTCCACGTCCTGAGCTGTTGGGTGCCAGAGCGTCCCAATCTGCCCCAACGCTCGTGCAGGGAACCAGGTGTTGACAGTGCACGTGGGGTCTGAAGGCGGGCAGACACCCCCAAGTGCACACCTGGGAGGGGATAAAGATAGGATTACTTTGAATGTTTAACAGAGAAGTCCTGTTTTTACTAACATTTCATGAGTTGGCTTTCCCATACCAAAAAGCTTTCTCTTCTTCTAAACACCTGGGACGCAGAGTAGGAAAGAGTGCTCAAGCGTTGGATCTTAACAGCCCTGGATATGATTCAAACTACTTGCTGTGTGACCCTCAGCAAGTTAATTTACCTCTCTGAGCCTCCCTTTCCTCTTCAGAAGTGCAGGAGTAACAGTATCTCTCAAGTGGTTGTTCTGAGGGCTGTTTTAAAAGCAACATACCTGGCCCTAAGAGGGGCTTAATAAACACTCATTTAACTTCATGTTTAACTATTTTGAGACATTCCTACTGCCTCTACTCCCAACTTTGACCTCATCCATAACTGATGTTTCCAGAAAGAACATAATGACCTGCCTGACCACACTCAATACGGCAGCAAGGGACAGAGACTCCACCAGGCTCCCGAATTTCACATCATCCAACCAGCACTGGATGAGGCCAAGCAGCTTCACCCACCCAAGCCTCTCAGGGTGGGTGAAACTGCCCGGCCTCATGTGGGGGTGGTGAGGTTGGAAGGCAAGGGGACAATGTGCACTAAGAACTGTTTTTCACACTTAAAAATAGAAAAAAAAAATCCAAACCACTGCTCATTGTGATTCAACTGAATGCAATTAAGTCTGTGTCTGTTTTAAAATAATATCCAAAAAGCCTCTCAAAAATAATCACTGGATGTTGGACAGGTTGTAGAGAAAAATGAACCCTCATTCACTGCTGGTGGGATTGTAAACTGGGGCAGCCACTATGGAAAACAGTATGAAGCGTCCTCAAAAAATTAAGAATAGAGCTACCATATGATCCAGCAACCCCTCTTCTGAGTATCTACCCCCAGAATTTGAAAACAAGATGCATGCGCTCCTATGTTCACTGCAGCATTAATCATGGTGGGCAAGAGATGGAAACAACCAAGGTGTAATTCAGTAGGTGATTGCATAAAAAAAGATGTGATATATCTATACAATGGAGCTCTACTCAGCCATAAGATAAAATACTGCCATTTGCAACAACACAGATGGAGCTTGAGAGTATCATGCTAGGCGAAATAAGTCATACGAAAAAGGTCAAGAACCATATGATTTCACTCATATGTGGGATATAAAACTGAAAGCAACAAGTGAACAAACAAGAAAAACAAATAAAACCTCCTAACACAGAGAACGATAGGGTGGTTACCAGAGGGAAAGGGGAGGCTGTAAAGCGTAAAGGGGGTCAAATAAATGATGATAGGAGACTTGACTTGGGGTAGGAAACACCCAATGCAATATACAGATGATGTATTATGGAACTGTACATTTGAAACCTATATAATTCTATTAAGCAATGTTACCCCAATAAATGTCACTTTAAACATTTTTAAAAATCACTCGATCACCTGGAGGCTGTGCATGAAACCACTGGTGTGAATTATCACCGCCTGGTGTCCTTTATCTGCCCTTGAAATTCTCATTCATTTCTCAGCATCATAGTGATGCTTGTGGCTGTCTCCTTCCTCTACATGGCAGCTAGCCCCTCACATCTCCCTGTTGCCTCACCATAGCAGCAAGAAATTAAATACTCACAGACAAGATCCCATCCCAAGCAGCTGCCCAGGGGCAGCCACGTCTCTTCCCTCCACAGCGTTGGAAAAGGTAGGCTGCTGGAAGGAGGACTCCATTGGCCAGAGAAGGGTGCTTGGAAAAGAAAGTCATAATGCACCCCTCCCCCAGCAGGTGCATGTGGTAACTCAGGTCCAAGCTGGAGAGCAGAGCACTGAGTGATGGGAAAATATGGTGGCTAAAAGAAAATGCAACTGCCAGCAAACACACGTTTCTCTCCATCTGATTTATGTACGATGCACAGCTGGTTCTGTCAGTTTGGTGCCCACTAGGTGTCACTAGCTCAGTAACACCCAGCCCAAAGGGCCACTGGCCTCCTTGGTAGCAAATGTGGGCTTTCTACCGATACCTAACAGAGGAGGACAAGAGGAGGATGCAACATGGATATTGGAAGGCAAGGGAACCCAGGTTCAGTGGTGTGACTTCATTAACAAAGAGTTTAGCTGCAGACAAGAGTCTTTCCATGGCCCTCAGCAACGCCACTTACTTATACAAGAATATTTCTTCAAGGCAGGACGTTCCTTGAGCATGTGGTCCATGATCTACTGAGCTCTGTCTTCACTCCTCTTCCTCCTCCTCACACTGCCCTGTGCAATCCCTGGTGCACCACAGGCACTTAATAAATGCTAGGTGGATGGGTGGTTGGGTGAATGTGTGGGCAGAAGTATGGAGGAATACATGGATGGATGGGTAGCTGGATAGATTTTTGGGACAAGCTAAGAGAGGCTGTGGGTTCAGTGCATTGAAAGGGAAATTCTGAAATCATTCAGGTGATAATCAGATTGCCATCTGCTATTTGTAGGCAAACATTCAGAATACTGGCAGCATTTTTAATTAAATCAAATGGGCATTCAGAAGCACTGCAGCAAGAGCCATGGGCTACTGTTCAAGAGGTTCCATTGGAACAGCGATGGTTAGCCCAGAGCTCAAAAGGTCCCTCTGAACCTCTGTTAGCTTCAACCAGAGATTCAATAGTCATCTAAGGATCATCAAGACCTTGACCATCCTGCCTCTATCCTGCCTCTATCAACAGATTGTTGAAAGTGACCTTGTGTGACTACATCAAGTGTCACTCATATCTACCATGTGCTCTTGGGACACTCATTCTTGGAACCTAGCAGCCATGCTGTGGGGAAGTTCAGGAGAGTTCGCATGGGAAGAACACATGTAGGTGCTCCAGCTAACGGCACAACTCAGGTCCCAGCCAGCAGCCATAACCAACCACCAGGTATGAAAGTAAAGATGCTTCCAGATGATTCCGGCCCCCAGCCATCAAGTCACCCAGTGTTCAGGTCTTCACAGTGGAGGCCCTGGACACTGGAGTATGTACCCTGTCTGAATTCCTGACCCACAGAATCCACAACCATTAAAGAAATGTTTCACACCACTACTGTATGAGGTGGTCCCTTCGATGGCAACATTAACAGGAACGCTTGACACTGAGCCCCCATGCCATTGGCCACAAGTGGCAGAGGTGGCCCTTTCCTCCTGTCTCCTTAGATACTTTTTAAGGTCTTACTATCTAACATCAGTAAAATAAACAAATCAAGAGACTGCTGCCCGCCCAGTGCGCTGCCCATTATTTATACCTCTGTTCCTGTGTCTTGTGCATTAGATCAGACTTCCTCAGGTTTGCCACAAGCTCAGGCCACTTCAGGAAAGCCAGTTACTCTATCCCTGACCTCAGCTCTCTCTGCTTCTCCAACTGTTCTGGTCCATAAAATCCAGCACACTCCGTGTAGATGCTAGCCTGGGAACCCGCAGAAGGAAACGCCACCTCTAGGTTCCACACTCACTCCAAGGCTCACTTGAGGCTGGCAGTGAAAGGTAACTTAGTGCAAAAATAGGCTATTGTCATCACTGATCAAAAGCTCCATTTTTAGAGATCATGTGAAAGATAAGCATTTATAAAGTTCCTTTAGTGAACAGGCAACTCCCACAGAGCAGCATCAATATGGTGCTTCAATCCAACCTGCCAAGCGGGACACAGCCAGAGCCTCTTCAGAGCCCCTGATGTCACTCAGAATCAGAGACCTGGTCCCCAGATAGAAATATCAGCAGACACAAAGGAGAGGGTTATGGTTAGGCAAGTCTGTGGACACACCTTACTCATCTGGAGGAGCAACTGCAAGATCAGGTAAGTGTAACCGAAGCAAGACACACACACACAGCTGGATCTTGGTCTGAGCCATGGACCTGACTGTGGCTGCAAAAACCAGAGCCACAAAGAGAGGAAGAAATGTTGTGCATGGCTCAGGTCCCAACGAACGAGAAGCTGGAGAGCACGTACTGCACTGCTGTATCTTGGCAATGGCCTGAGGATCCAGGAAAACTTGTCGGACCCCAACTGGTTATGATCCCTCCATAACCAACAGCAACCGATGGCTACGCAAGACAATAAGCACCACCAACACCCCGACTAAGTCAGCCATCCGACAGGAGAAGCTATTTGACAACCAGAGTGTTTGCACCCTTGCCTGCCACATCCAAGACCTACTACTTTACCTCCTCCATTTCCTCCCAAGACACTCACGGTTCTCCGCTGGTACTGCCCTTGGGCAGCCCACCAGCCCCTCACAGCAGCCTCCGAATGGAAACCCCTGCATTCTCCACACTGCCTCAGTGGGAGTTTTTCATAGTGAAAACATAATCATGTCACCCATTCCCTATCCCTTCTTAAAACTCGTCCATGGCGCCCCACTGCCCAAGGGAGAAAGTGTAAAATCCTTAGCATGCTCTACAAGGCACTGCACGGGCAGGCACCTGCCGACACTTCCTGCTCTGGCACCGCCCCAGCCCTCCTCACTCGACACCCGCTAGCCACTTCCTGGGACCATCTATGCCCTCACCTCAGGGCCTGGCCCAGGTGTTCTGGAAGGTGCTTTCATTTCCCATCCTTCTTCCCCTAATTACT